>JAFLJL010004051.1:0-28303 GCA_018398815.1 Conus ventricosus | reverse complement strand
GGCAGAAAGCGATGAACACGCACAGGTTGAAGTAGAAAAAAATAAGTAGTCGAGGTTATACTGCAGAAACACGAAATCACAGCTTAAGGACGCAAGTCGACTAACGCCATGGAAATCAGCTGCTTAAAGATGTGGATGTACGAACCAGGATGAGTCGGCACCACACCAAACATGGGCGTGCACGCTTCCCAGCACGCCACAACTGCGGCAGGGCTGCAAGCCTGGGTCGGCCTGGGTCAGCTCCGCCTGGGTCGGCCCCTCAGGTCGTCACATCAGCCAGACGTCTGGTCAACACGGGTGCTGCTCATCACACTGGAAGCAGTGGCACTAACGAAACGACACACCTGCATGCTCCAAATCAGTGGCTGGATTCACACTACATTTGCACATTCTACACTGTCACTTGTCACAAGTCACATCCAATAGAACACACGTCGTACAGCTGCACTCTGCCAGACAATTACTAACACACCAAGGATAAAACCTCAACAAAACGTATGTTCATTCATTCATTGACTGGCTGATCAATATTCTGCACCCATAATGTCATGACCTAACGGCCCAAACACCATTCAGAGTCACAAACACAAAAGGCATTCAACGTGACAACCACAACCGATTCTAGTGCTCCATCGGTCACCAAAAGAACCCCTCAACTATACCCTGTGCCAACACAGGTCTAAACAAACAGAAGTCTCAGGCACCATCACAGTCAACACATCAACACCACCATTAAAATTTAGACACCAGTCTCAAACAAACAATGAAACAACTGACACCCGCCATATGACATACTGACATTACCTGGCATGGGATATAACACTAGCCAGCAGCAGCAGAGGCGACCCAACATATAACACAACATCAATGACATCAGGTAACGCCAACGGCAGCAACAACAATAACAGTCCACTACCACACAAGACCCATAGCAACACCAACCAAAACAGTAAACAACATAGTCAGAATCTCAGCATTCCAACCTGCACGTAGGAGTCACACTTAGTAATGGTCACATGTAATAAAAAAAAACCTAGAAAAAAAACACATCAGTAGCTGCATCAATATTAAACCAGCAGCGGCAATAAGAGAAAATTAATATTGACACTCCTGACACTCCTTCTTTTCCGTACTAACAATCGATCAATAAATATTATCATTATTGTTATTAACGTTGCTTAACATCCAGCCGACTATACAGAGCCACGTCAAGATGACCCACACTGTCTACGAAACGAAAACTTCATTGCACGTGCGTCAACTGGCCCAAAGACAGGCCCCGCCTACCGAAACACAAAATGGGGAGGGGCGCCGAAAATCGAGTCAGCGTCTGCGCATTCATTGAAATCAGGCACCAATAATTAAATTCTGACCCCACAGCAATGATTGAAAGTAGCAGTATTTGAAAATAGGCAATCCCAATCGCTTTCAAAATAAAACCATGGCACCAGCATCCTTAGCCGTGTCTCTACACAACAGTGACGTGCCAGCGCTATGGCCGCTTAGTGGCAGCCGCCACCGCCATGAGTTTTGGCAACCATGCCACTTTGCCAACACATTATCAACATGTCATCATACCCCCCTCTCCCAGCCTAGGACAGATTCCAAAAATGAAGAGAAGACTGGAGTTGACATACAACTCGAGAGAATGTAAATATCTATGTTCAAGACCACCCATCTTATTTTGCACGAAAACCCCTTTTTCACATCCAAGTCACGTCTTCTCATGTCACTTTTGACCAAAATTAACACTGTTTTACAACTAAAATTAACACGCAGAAAACTCTAAAAATCGACGTAATCAGCACATTAAAATGGGGGGGCTTACGTGCAAGATAAGATTTGGTGATCGTGAACCCGCATATTTACATTCTCTCCAGGGACATAAAAATTAAGGGTTTACAGCATGCTCTTCTACATCCAGCGTTTTAACGTCCAGGGACTGAGCCCTTATACTTTTCTAATATGCTCTTCTACCTCAAGCACTATTAATAAATCAGAACAATTAACTGGCTTTCCGTCTTGATTAGTTATTTTTACATCCAATTAATTTATAGACCCTCAATTAATTCTTTAAATTGGCTGTTTCCGTCAAAACTATATAACTGATAATCGCAAAACCTGCCCTGGTTGACGGCAGTGCTCTTAGAACTGTAGACGGATAGCCATTAAACAAATTAGTATTGTTTTTATCTGTTGTAAGTGGACATACAAAATTGGGTTCACGAGAAATCAGAAGGTTTATTACCTTCAATTGATAAACATCTTTCCTTGTTACTAAATTTATAAGATTTGTCACTACTGTGAAAGCTAAATTCGAGCCGACCTTTAGGAAAGTGTACTCTCTTTTTTCTTCTAGTGGGAAATGTATAGTAATTCTGAGGTTTGCCTCGTTAATTGTTAACAATATTCCAAATTCGCTAAGTACTTCTTTTAAAGAACAAAAGTTGTAGATAACCATCAGGTATTTGCACATGAGTTATTTGATTGCTTGTTCGTCATTAACATTAATCCAATTATTCTGGGCTTTTTCAGATATGTTAACCACATAACTTTTAAGCCAATTTCTTTAAGGGCAATACTACAACCCCCGCGCTATTGTCAATTGGGTACGTTAAGAACACACGCTCGTTTTGCTTGGTTATATAGATGACATTTTTTTATAACTATTTTAAAAAATAATTTAAAAAATGGAACCTTTTAAATATAACGAAAGTGCCACTTACAATGTAGGAGCGTTTTATAACCCAAATCTTTGAACTTCAGCAACTTAACCATTGCAGTAGGATGATCATATGGCTTCCAAGTGAGACTTGTAAACCGCTAACTAAATATTTAAATCCGCCAATAAAGAGCGACAGAGTGCCATCAGCATGGTCATCCACACCCTATGGCTTTTTTCCGGAATCAGTTAAATTTTGCCATTTACTGCGCAACTACTGGCTGCGTTATTTCATATGCAAACATTTAAACCACCCCAATCTTTTAGTAAGGTCAGTATATAACTTTCATGTTTATTACCAGTACAGACGAATACTACTGAACTACAAGTACCCTCCCTAGCGACAACGCGTTTAATCCATTTAAAAGCCCAATGGACAATAATGCATATGAAGCATCTGCAACGAATTTAACATTAATCCTTCAACTGACTTTAGACAAAAGTTAGACCGCAATCATGGATTAGGCACATTGTATTTGTGGGGTGTAAAAAGAGAATATAATTATGACTACTGGCTGGCACACCTCTTTTCAACCAGACAAACAAGTTCGATTAGGGTCAATTGAACAAAAACATCCTAATGCTTGGGCAACATTTATCTTAGATGAAAGTAAAGGCTAACAATGCCAGGAGTGTAAAAACTTAATGGCTCCATACGGACATACGTTTGGTGTCTATTAGGAGCGCAAGCACAGACTAAGTCTAGCATTAGTTGATCAATCTACAGGCTTTGATGCCAGAAAACAATTTTAGCCAATTTAGAAGATGCTATTAACTCTGCTGTTGATTTGCCTGCAGCATCAAAGGTATCAAGACGTTCTTGCACATGCTAGGTCAAAGGTTGACTTTGTTGTAGGCCATGGATTATACATGCTACATCTGACCTTAGACTACAGATTGGCATGATACAGAATTATAACAATGAAATCCTCATAGCTGGAGACGACCAAAACTTAGGGCACAATCAAGGTTTAAACAGAAGGCCTGCTCCATCCATTTTAAAAAAAAAGTACCTCGCCCTGAAGAAGCGATCCAGTTATAAGCGCCCCACAGCAGAAAGCAGTCCAGAAAGCACGCGCCTGTTGATCTGCCTCGCACTGACAGTCACACTAGCGAAAAGACAGCATTGTTGTATTTTTAACTTTTACTGGATTGGCATACTTTATTTCACTAAAAATTAATCAGCAGCTAGCACTCCTAACGTCCACAGATGGTTCAGCCATATAACCAGCAACTTTGCCTATAGTAGACAAAACCCAACTAACAACACTGCCAATTTGCAGGCAGAGCATCAAGCACTTTGGCAGCTAACTTCTTTAATAAGTTTGCTAGATGATGCAATTTTTTTTAATCCAACTTTTCCCAGGTGGGGGTTTTGGAGGAGCTATGACCTTTTGGCGCACTCGGTTAAAGCAAAAAAGAGTTAGGATAGAAACCCCCAAACGGGGTTAATATAAAAACATTGAAATCCCCTGTTCCTAAACGGTCCTTTTTTTCTGGGTGTTTTTTTAAAAAGTATTGGTTATGTTTCTTTATTCTGCTTGTTTGTGATGTAGCTGCGCCTGTTGTAGACAGATTTAAACCGGGCCCACCTTTGTACCTTTAACCCTGTATTTTTGTGTATTTAGTCTTTTCTTCTTCCCCAAAATTGTTATATCTGCATAGAGTTTATTTTTTCTTCTTCACCCTTTATCCAGTCCCCAAGTTTTCTAAATTGTTTTTTAGTTGCCCTTATTGCCCGTAAAGGGCCTATTAACCCCCGGATTTCACGATAGGTAAGGGGAAATTTCAATTGTTTTCAATGCGTTTCCTCTTTAAAAATCGTTTAATTTTTGTATTAGTTTTATGTTTTAATTGTTCTCTTTTTTGTTAATTGATCTTGCTTGTTGATTTTAAATTTTAAAGGGTTTGTTTTGTTTTTTAGATTGTGTTGGCAGCCCTGTCCAAGTTTGTAAAAGATAAGGTTTTGGGTCAAAGGGAAAAAAGGTTTATTTGTTTCCCCTTTAGAATAGGGAAATTTTTGCCTAATTGTGCTTTTTTTAAAAAATTTTTGGGGTTTTTTGCTTTGAGAGCTTTTAACGCCCCCTGCAAGTTCTTTATAAAAATGTCCCCTCTTCCCCCAAATCGTTGGATAAGGGCAGCTGGTAGCTCCCCTATGCTTTATGAAGATTAAAATTTTTTGAATAGGTCTTGACGTTTCTGGGAGTACAGAAACCTGCCCCTTAAAGTTTTTGCTTTTGAGGATGTTTTATCTTCTTTCCCCAAAACGGTAATGGGGGTAAAATTTTCATCCATATTTTTTATTATATTTTTTTTTTTGAAAAAAAAAATATAGGGGTTGTGATCGACCCCATACAGAAGAAAAGGGCCCCCCATGGGTAAAAGGTAAAAGGCGACTGAATTAGTGTAAAACAAAAAAATTTTGCGGGACAAGTTTTAATGTAAAGTTTCGGATCTTGGCGTGGCATGTTATAATGCGGGCACTGTAAAAATTTTAAAAAATGATATTAATCAGCAGCCCTATGTACTGTTTTTTAAATTTTGGGAGGGAAATCGTTAAACATATGGCAATCAAATGGAGGGTGGAAAAGTTTTGTAAAAGCGAGGCGGGGACATTTTTCCCCTTATTCTGATCTATGGTGTAAAAAAAAAGAAGAGAAAGTTTTTCGGGAATAAACCCCAAAAAGTCTCAGCCGGGTTTTAAAGCGGAGGATGCAAAAAGTGCTAAGATGAGGGTGAGAAGCTTGGCAACAGGTTCGACCCCTTGTTTTAAATGTTAAAGGTTCCCATTTTACAAGGGGTGTAAAAAAAAAAATTATTATGAACTAAATTTTTACCCTAGCGATTTGTTGTTTGTTGAAGCCTTTAGCTAAAACACAGTTGTGAATTCTTTGGTTTATGTTGTTACTAACTGAATAGCCAGAAAAATTTTAAAAGTAAAAAAAAAAAAAAGTTTTTTTTATTTGAAAGGTTTCTTACTACAAAAAATAGAAAAAAAAGGGCATTTGGAAAAATTAAATCAGTTCTGAAGTCTTTAAAAGGGAATTTTGTTTTTGTTTAGGGAAAAAACAATCCTTTTATAGAGAATCAGAAGCGTTTTTAACCCAAAAAATTTGAGAAGGTTGACTGTGCAAAAAATGGAAGTCTGATCACTTGTATTGGGTGGGACTTTTCCTCCCCAAAACACTTTGAAAAAATGAAAGTTGTTGCTGGAGGAGGCAAAGAGATCTGAAGTTGTCGGTATGAAAAAACTTGCTTTTGGAAAGATGAAGATATTAATAATAAATTGGGTTGGGGTGGATTTTGATAATTTTGACAACGATTTTTTGGGAAATGGAGAAAGGGTAGGGAAAGATGGTATTAAAAATAAATATTCACGGGGAAAGCAGGGGGAAACCCCAAAAAAAAAAAGCTGTTTTTATGGTTTGTGTGGCGTTAAACATTGAAAAAAAAGGAAAAAAGGGTGGTTATTTAAAATGCAGAAAAATATTTAAAAAAAAAAGTGGAGGGTTTTTAAAGTTTCTGCCAAAGACCCGCATGTTTCTTTTGCGGGATTAAGGGTGGGAAAATGTCTTATATTGTTTGTTACAAAAATTTAAAGGTTTTTTTAGAGCCATTGTTATTTTGCCAACCTTTAAGCACAACAAGTTTAAAAAAAAGGAAATTTATTTTGGGAAAACGAGAATATATTTTTAGTTGATTAGCGACAAAATAGCGACTGTTTGAACATTACTATAAATTTTGAGGGAACTGAAAATCTTTTTATGATGATGTTGTGAAAGAGACATTGTTAAAAAGAAAAGTTGGCAAAAGTTTTAGTGGGCGCACGCCTTGTTTTGTGTGGCTTTAATCAAAAATACAAGCTGTCTTAAAAACTTTTTGTCAAGCTAAATCGGTTGTATTATTTTACATAAAGGGCAAAGTAGTTTTTTAAGAATGTTTAAGTGAAAAATTATATAAAGAGGGACAAAGTGAGCTAAAAAAATAAAAAAAGCGTTAGAAAAAACTAAGCACGTAAATATGCTTACGAAAGCCCCCCTTCAAAAAGGTTTTTTTATTATAATTTAATATTAAAAAGAATTCTGAGGGCAGAATCAAGGAGCTGTCCTTTAAAAGTGTTTGAGTAGAGCTTTAAAGGGGTGCGAACAAAAGAGTTTGATCTAATAGGAGTGAGGAAATGTTTTTGGTTTTTAGTAACGGATGAGGGGTTTTCAAAAGAAAGAAATTGAAAAAAAAAAAAACGACAGCAAAAATCCCCCTAGAAAAGTAAAAAATTTTGGGCAAACGATTTTTGGGAAAATGAATACAAATTTTATAAAGGGTGCGGGCGTTGCTTCTGAAATTGTTGGACTTTAAAGTTTGAATTGAAGCCCCAAAAAGAAAAAAAATTTTAAAAGTCTTAAATGCAGGACCATTTTGTTTGCCCAGTTCCCGGAAAAAAGAAAAAAAGATTTAAAAAATAGGCAGGGTTTTGAATTATGTACAGAGGAAAAAAAAAAATCCCCTTAGTGAGGGGGGTGACACCTTGGCTTAGAAATTTTCCCCAATGCTATTCATACTAGGGAAAAGGCGAGATTTTTCGCTTATTTTTTATCGAGGGGGGGGCGTACTAGTTTTCAGAACATAGTTAAAAGAGGATACAAAAAGGTGAAAAAATTTGGATGCCCTTTAAGCTGGTATTCAATTCTAAAAAGGGATGAAATAAACCCCTTTATCATTGAAAATTAGTGATAGTTGACAAAGAAAAATAACAGTACTGATTTTTTTTTTATTAAATATGTTGTTTTTATTGGTTTTACTTGTTTATGAAGGTGCAGAAGAAATTTTAAAAAGAAGAGTGTACAAGTTTAATTTAAAAAAAAACTTATTAAAAAATGGGGGTTAACAGTTTAGATTAAGGAAATATGAATTCAAAGGAAAAAGAAAGCATTAGATAAGTATAGGTTACTAGAAAGAAAAAAAGTAAAGCTTTAAAACTCTTTCTTATTTTTAATGGCTTCAGTGTAGCTAGCGTAAGGTGGGGTTTGTGTTGTGTTTTGTACTGGGGTTGGAGGCCGCCTCTTTGCATTAGGGCGTCTTGGCTTGGTTTAGGCGCAAAGTCTTGATTGTAAGTGTGTTTTAAAAAAATTAACTCCTTTAAAATTTCAAAAGCCACTGCCCTTTTTGTTTGATGAGCAAAACTTTGTTCATTGAGATTAAAATAAACAAATATTTAAAGATGAAAAATTATGGACAAAAAATTTCAGAAGTTATGGGCGGGAGGATTACAGAGAAAAAAATTGAACTTCAAAAAGAGTGGAGAAAGACTTTTACTTCACGAGAGGTAGACACTGATGCAATTAAACGAACATTGAAAAACAAACAAATGATCAGTTAAACCCAAATAGGCCACAAAAAAATAAGTTTAAACAAAAAAAAGTTTAGCAAAAATAAATACTTTTGTTTTTGTTAACTCACTATGTTTGGTGGACAACTTGCAGCTCTTCACGAACAAACGATCTTTTAGGGGCGGGCCTTTTAGAAGAGAAAGTCTCTCTTAAATAATACACGGAGGGGTTGTTTTCATAATTCGCTCAACTTCATATACGTCTACGCTCCATATAGGATCTGTGGCTCTAATTATAACATCGCCCTCTGTCTCTCCAGGAGCATACAAGTATCTTACTTTTAGTCCAAACGGCAAGAGTTTTGATTTACCTTGCGCATCTTCAGTAATGCTATTTTTTTTTAATTTGATTGCTTTTACAGGTTTAAGACTGTTGCTTTAAATTCTTCATTGTTCATGGTGCGTAAGATTGCTGGCAATCTCCTAACCCATTCTGTGTTGCGTTCTCTGTACTTGTAGTGTCCATAATTTCTCTGTGATATTGATGGGTTAAACAGACGTTCAGCTAGATTCTTATTAATGTTTTCTACTAGGGCTTGTGATCGATGGTTGCCTGGGATCCCTCTCTTAACTGTAACATGATGTTTTAAAAACAGCTGGTTTACAGAACCTTTAAACTCTTTTCCATCATCAACTTGAATCATCCTAGGATACTTTAATGGACCTCGCATGTATATTTGTTGTAAAGCCACAGCCACAGCAGTTGAGCTTTTTCCGTTAAGGTTCAGCGTCTTTGTATCTTGAAGCCATGTCAACAACTGTTAGAGCATACTTAAACTTTTTTCTTCTAACTTTGTCATGTGGAGATACAGCAAGTCCACCTGGTGGGTGTCATTTGGAACTGAGTTAACAAATCTAGGCCTTATTATTCTTTTGGGGGAGGCAGATATATTTGCCAAATTGCCTGTTTTGAAAGCCAGTCTTTTGCATCTGATTCAGACACTCTAGCAGCTTTACTCAGTTTTTCAATAGCAGTCTTTCCTTTCAATAACCTTTAGGAAAATATTTCATCATATTTAACTATTTCTTTTACATTTTAATGGTTTTGTTTTATTAATTTTAACTATAATTTTTTAGATTGAATATGCGAGAAGAAGATTGATCCCAATAGCACTATAATAAAGCCTATCTCTGCGGTTTTTCTGTTCCTCAGATGGTTCATAAAAGTCAGACAGTTCTGGCGGTGGCGATGTTAGAAACTTCTTTCCTGTCACTAAGTAATACTCATTCATCGCTCATCAACGTCTGTAAATGTGTGCTCTGTATGCCCCTTGTTCTCTTAACTTTTTATTAATTAAAGTCTAAGTGAGCAATTGCCTTTTCTCATAAGCGTCTCTTGCCTTGCTAAATCTTCTTTTGGCCTTGTTATGATTTTCTCTCTCTTCATTGGACCTCAATTTACTAAACATATAATTGCTTCCAGAGAAGGCTAAAGCATTAACAATAGCTCCTCCACCATCAGGACCAATCCAGACATCTTTTTATAAATTAATATTTTTTAGATTAATCTTTCTATGCATTAATATTTTCTGGGATAATCCCTGTGTAACAAGAAAGTCTTTTGAGGCAATCCCTGCAGTGATTACAAACTATAACCTTAACAACGTCCTCAATGTCTAACCTTCTAGGTCAGCCAGTCTCATTTTAAACATGTTTTTTGCTAACACGCTAATAACCTATACTAAGACCGCAAGTCACAGCAGAATGGTAAATTGTATTGATAATCCCTTTTTCATCATCTTTTATTAACTAAAAAAAAATTTAAAAATAATCATAAACGAAAGACTGTCTATGTGCTTTTTAATCAGATAATCTTTTGTTGTTAAAGCTAAAAACAAAGTTGCAACTAGTTTTGGCGAATCTTCTATCTTTCCCATGTTGGGCGTTTTTATTTATAACAAACATTTTGCAAGGGTTGAATAGACTATAACACCAACGATAGGCACTGCATAATTAACCAACGTTAAACTCATGGTTTTAAAAGTATTATATTATTTTTTTTATTGTTTTTAAAAATGGATTGTGACGAACTACTAAAGTGTGAGGAGCAAGCAGATACTCCGTAGACCACTGCCATAAAGAAAGATTATACTCTCTAGCTGTGTGTGGAAAAACTAAACAGTATTTAGGCATTGAACTAAGTATTGAACAGATTCAGCAATTGTCTACTTCAGACGTTGAAAAGTACTACGCTAGGTACGAAGTGCAGTTAGGGTCAAAAATGGTTAGATCGGTGGGGTAGACAATGATTAGTCTATATGCTAAGTTAGTAGCAAGATGGCGCCGGTGATTCAGAAGAAGATTTAAAATATTACTTATCACAAGATCCCGGGTTTTAACAAGTCCCTAGAAAAATCTTGCATGTGACATGTATTACAGATTTGGGACGATGTTATGCCCATTCATCATGGGATTAATTACTTTTAATCATATTAATTTTGATCATATTAAATTTAATCGCAAAAAAAAAAAAAGAGCGATCAGGAGGAAAGACTCGCAGGACCTCCGCAGGAACAGAATGTCCACAAGTGAATGTACCACAAGTGAGTGCTCCGCAAGTGAATGTACCACAGGTGAGTAGTGTTACTAAGCCTAAAAATCCTGGGCGTGTTGGGCGGCCATAGACTAGTTGAATGGCACAGACTGAGAAAAGCAAACCAATCAGCAAAACAAAAATTGTTAGATAGTAATACAACATCACCACCAACAACCACAATTAACAACAACAAATTAACAACAACACAATCCAATCGCAATAAACAATAAGATGTGTCATTATTTATTTGGAGCTGTTGTTGTTGGGGGTTTTAGCATACAAATACCTAACGCCATACTTACAACAAAGTCGCAAGCCCCCCCAGTAAAAGAAGAAGAAACACATCTGCAAAAAAGTGCAACCTCCCGCAGTAGATCCATTTTCTATAGAATAGTTTTTAGAACTAGATAAAGTACAAGTTAAGAACAGATAAGTACAAGTAAGTTAGTTATAGAAAGTACTTTTTAAGTTAAGTGCAAGTAAATTATTTAAGTTATATAAAGTATAGTTAGGTTCTTAAAGTAAGTTCTTGTTAGGTTCTTAAGTTAGGTTCTTGTTAGGGTCTTAAGTAAAGTACAAGTCAAGTCAGTCAAGTTAATCTTTTAAATTCTCCAATCCCCTACAGCATATAAAAACTCAGGTTTAAACGTAAGTTTCTTGTTATTGTTAGAGTAGTGATTTTTGTTAACAGCAGTTGTTTTTAAACTTGATAAAGAGTAGAGCGAAGATTAAATTTGTGTGAAAAAAATTATTTTTGTTTTAAAAAAGAGAGTTTGTTGTAGTTTTTTTTCTTTGAGTTTTTATTTTTTTTGACAACTTTTTAAAATTACCCTTTTTCCCTTCTTTATTCAGAAGTCTGGTGGAACGTTTATCATCTTCGCCCGAAAACCAACTTTATTTTTTTAAAACTCCCCTTTTTAAGGTTCACCCTTTTTTCCCCTTTCCAATCACTTTTTTGGGTTCACGTTAAAGAAAAGGATGTCTTTTGGATAGTCGCATGTTTTCGTACCACCCAAACGTTCCTTTAGCTATTTTCTGTTTCTAAATCCTTTAAAAGTCTTTAGGGGGAGGGTTTTTAGAAAAAAAGAGTCAGTGTCTGTGAAAAAGTACTTTGTTCTGGGGTTTAAATTTAGTCTTTCCCAAAAATTCTAACTTCAATAACTTTGACAACTTAATACGGTAAAGCCAAAAAAAACACCGGCTTGCCCAATTAACACCCTTTTTTCCCTTCTAAAAAATAAAAACCATCTGTTTTAAAACTTCTAAAGTCTTTTGTTGGGTTTAGAGTTTCAACTTTTTTTGGCTTGGTTTTTTTTGGGAAACTAATTTCAACCTTTTTACGATTGTGTACTTTTCCCCGGGTTTTCCCAAAAAACAGCTGTTGTTCATCAGTTTAGAGAAGTCTTTTTCTGAAGGTCAGTGGTTTGGGGTTCAAAGGTTTAAAGAATTCTTTTTTGTTTTTAGGGCCCTCAAAAAAGGGCCCTCTTGTAAAGTAATTTTCTGTGAAAGTCTTAGTTTCAGTGTGTTTTAAGTAAAACTGTAGGAGTCTGTAATGGAAACCATTTTTAGTTTTATGCCAAAGTTGGGCCAAAAGGGTTTAGGCGGTTTGGGGGGGTCATTTTTAAATCTTTTGCGGCTGGGGGGGTAATCGTTGGGGAGTTTTCCCTGTAATTCTTTCGGATATTCTAAGTCTACTTCCAAGATTATTCCTGCTGGATTATCGGGGCGAAAGTTTTAAACAAATCCCAAAACCAGTATTAACATCAGGGCCCCCTTTTTTTATCTTTTTAAAATTTTTCTCAGGGGGAGTGGTTTGGTCTTTAGCCACCCTTTACAGATTTTTTAACGTCTAAGTACTTAGATATTTTGGGGGTTTTGGGGGGATCAAAAACATCTAAATCCCTTGTTGTTGGTTTTGCGGTAAGGATGTGGGGGCCATGAAATACCCCCCTTAAAACCCGTCGTCAATCTTTAAAGTGGGGGGAAAATCAAAAATTAAGTAATCTGGATATTTGTTTGACTTTAAGAAAGCATCCCAAAAAAAGGGGGGGGGGGGCCGGGGGGAGATGTAATGTGATGATTAGACAGTAATGTTTCATGATTTTAGATCTGTAATTTTGAAAGACATCTGCCAAAAAAAACCGTCGCTTAAAAAATAATTTATCATTTATAATTTAAACCCCTTGTTTGGTGTGTAATTTGTCCCGGCCTTTTTAGCGTATTCATATTTAGAGTCAGTTTTTGTTTTGCCCCTTAAAACTAGAAAAGAAAACGCCTTTAGGAGGGGAAATGAGGTTTTATCAAACCTTTTCCCCCGGGGTTCATGTATTATAAGGAAAAAAACCCCCTTTCCCCATAAAGATGGGTCAAAATATTGTTTAGGGGATTGGATAGTTTGTAGAGATCCCCCTAAAATTAGCCAAAAATAAAAAATCAGAAAGTTGGGCGGTTATAAAAGGATAAAAAATCAAGAGTAAAAATTTAAGTAATTTTCTGAAGAGGTTGGGAAAGCAGGTAACCCCCTTTTTATTCAGAATTTACTGCTTGCTGATAAAATTTAGAATTGTAGGCCCCGTAAGTTTTGAAAGGGAAAATAGGCAGTTTTTCCCCCTCTTAGGGTCCCAAACCCTTTAAATTTAAGATTTTCAATTGTTGTTGGGGGGTCCCCTAAAAAAGGGCCCGTAAAAGTGAAACGGGGTCTTCATTGTCACCTTTAAAAATTTCTTTTGTTACATAACCCCCAGGTGAAGTGAGTCATAGCGTTTTGGTCCCTTTAGGAGTTTAACAATGTCTGAAGGGGCATTCATTAGATAAAAGATTTGGGGGGGTTTTTTCATCTGCCCCTAAAAAATTTCTAGCTGCGTTAGGCCTTGTAAATCTCTGGGTGTGTGGTCCCCCTCTTACCTTTAAAAATAAAAAAAGGGATAAGAACAGTTTTTTGGTGGGGTTTAATTTAAAGGGTTTTTTTTTGTTCTTGCTGTTGCGGACCCTAGTATGCGGTAAGGCGATTAAAAGTCAGAAAAAACCACGTTGGGCTCATTTGCATTTTGTGTAATTTTTTTAAAAAAATTTAGACCCCCGGGGTTTTTTGGGGGGGGGAAATTTGGGGTTCACAGTCTACAAAAAAATTATAAACGAGTTCTATGGTGGCAAGGGTGCTTTTTTTTAGTTGGGGGTTTGGGCCAAAAAACCTTTTAAAAACTCCTGTTTTTGATTTATGCTTTGAAGTAAAATTCAAAAGTCCCGGTTATTGTTTGGGTTAAAAACTTTAAAGATCTTTTAAAAAGGGCTGCAAAAAAGTATCAATTTTCCCTGTTTGTTAAGCGGTTCGCCTAAAGTAGGTGCGTTTGGAAAAAATCCCTTTTTGGGATAGATCGGCTTTTAAAACCATATATATAGTTTTTCAGTGATTGGGTTGTTTTTCTCTTCAAAAGGGGATTAAATTTCTATATTACTGGGAAAAATATGTTATTTAAAGTTTTGCTCTTGTTATTTGTTCCCTAATTGGAAATCTGTTTGCATGATTTTTTAAAGGATTTTTAAATGCGCAAAACCCCCACATAAAAAAACATGTTGTCAGAATTATGTATGTTTAAGACTGCTCGTTTTAAAACTAAAATTTTTTTGGAAGAGGGAAAGGGAAGAATTACCAAATTAGGATTGAACTTTGTTTTTTTCTCAATTGATTTCCCAAAGGTGTCCCTTTAGACCAACCAGGGCCCCCCTTTAAACTTTAGCCTCCTGCTTTCATGGGTTAAAAATGTGTAAGCATGTAGTCAGGGGGCCCCCCCCCCCCCCCCCTCAGAATTAAATTGTGATAGCGTTATTCTTTTTGTTTAGTTGAAAACCCCAAAATTGGGATGTTACTATCATCAGGCGTTATATAATCAATCGAAAAGCCCAAAAGAATTTTAAAAGGGGGTCCATCTGAAGAAACTTGGGATTTTACTTTTAGATGGCTACGCTTTAAAGAAAGGTTTTTGGGTTAATAATGTCCAGGTTTACCCTTTACTAAACGTATTGTTAATTGTTTGTCATACCAAAAATTTTTTTCCATTGGATATAGTTTTTTCCCCGAATTACTTGTGGCCGTCATTTTTTTTTTCCCCAATATTTAGTAAATTAAAAAAAAAAAATGTAAATTAAAAATAAGTAAAAAAACCCCTTTTTTTCTTCGCCCAAACGGGTTTCAACATTAAGAAAACGTTTAAATTACAATAAACCCTTTTTATTTGACTTTTTTGAATCACAACAGCAAAAGTTTAAACACTTTGATTGCTTCGTTAAAAAGTTCACTATGATCCTTTTTTTACATTGTTTAATCATTCTCAAAACCAAATTCACTAAAATCAATGTTTAATACTTTCATTGTTTCGTCAAATAGTTCATTACAAATCTTTAAATCAGATTCACTGAGTTCGGCAGCCATTTTTAAATCTAAAATAAATAAAAAAAATAATTGTAAATTCAGCTGTTATTCATAGTCTTTTCTAATCGTAAAACCTGATCTTCATTAAAGCGAATAGCTACTCCTTCAGAGCTAGTAGAAACAGTCAGATTAACATCTTCAGGAGCGATATTATGAACTAAAATGGCAAACAACTTTATAACCGGTTGGGGCCAAGAATCTGGTATTTTACTGATGGCTTGCGTCACGCTTTCTCGCATATTTATACGCTCAAAAAGATCAGTAATTAATTCTTCAAACCTGCTCTTTAACTGATCTTTATCAGCATCCCGCTCCCAATCCAACTCGTACAGTATATTAATAAGCTCTGTAGCTACTTCGGCCTTCATTTTTTAAACCAAATAAAAACAACAATTAAAAAAATTAAGTAATCAGTTTCTCTTGTTTTGCGAAGAATCAGAAGAAGTTATGTGTGTGTGTGTGTGTGTGTGTGTGTGTGTGTGTGTGTGTGTGTGTGTGTGTGTGTGTGTGTGTGTGTGTGTGTTGTCTGTGTGCATGGTTTAATCAACTAGGTCAGTTAATCACAGGTCGTTTTTGACCTAGTTTACTGCACTGCTTTGTGGGTCAAAACGTGAGTGGGAGGGGGTGGGGTGTGCGTGCATGCGTGGGTGGGGGTGGTGGCAGGGGTGGGGGGTGGGGTGTGTGCGTGAGTGGGGGCGGGTGTGGGGGTGGGGTGGGAGGTGGAGTGGGGTGGGAGGTGGGGTGGGAGGTGGGGTGTGTGCAGGAGTTACCTCCCTTAGTATTATTTCGGCCTTGTTGAGAGCCCTTCTCTCTGTCTCGGCGGTTTACCGATGAGCGACCCAGTTCTGGTGTATTTTTAACCTCTCTATGTCTCGGCGGTTTACCGACGGGCGACCCAGTTCTGGTGTATTTTTAGCCTTTAGGTTGGATTCTGCTTCATCGGCTAGTATTGATTTTTTCACAGCAGCTAGCCAGAAGAACGCGTTTAATCACTCTGCCAGAACTCGCGAAAGCCAACGTCACTTTGCATATATTTTAAAATAAGCTTTCTTTTCTCATACAAGCTGTGCAACTTTGGATAGTAGAAAAAACAAAATGATAAATCCATCAGTTTTCTACACAGCGTGGGTTCTATCAGAATTTCAGTTTTCAAATAATTCTCCCAGGACGCTTTTGGGTTATATTTTTTAAAAACAGTTTTTGTTCTTTCAAGGCAATGGCCTAAAAGCAAAGATTTTCGAAGAGTTTTTACGATTTCCATCTTTGATCTTAGAACCAGCTTTCAGTAAACAGGCGTAATTTCAGTCATGTTTTTCAGCTTCATAAAAGAACCTTCTTCAATCGGCTCATCATCAAGTTGCTCTACAAAACAATTACGTAAAAAAATCATTCAGTTCACTTACTGTCATTTCACGTTTTCCTTGCTTCGTTTCCAAAAGATTTAGGTTCTCTTTTGGCCGGGTTGGTTTCGAGCAAGGCTCGCCACGTTCTAAATTTTCAAGATACAAAATCATTTCCTGATAATACTTTTGTGTGTTTCAATATTATTTCTTTTTGCTCACTGAATGCAGCAAATGCTCAGTTTGGCTTTCTTGAGAACTAACATTCATTGCGGTCTCTTGTGAAGACAAACTAGCTTCCAGACTTGACTCTGCCATATTTGTTCAGTAAAGTAACAGCGCTAACACATATGTCTTGACTCCTAAGCAGCCCATGAACAATGAGGGTAGGCCAACAGACTCTAAGTCCCCAGCGAAAAATGACGTCATACCCCCTGTTGATTGGTTAAACGCGCACACGTGACAGCTCAGCCCATCACGTGATGATTAATAATGCAGCATTAGTTGCAACCTCATGTGCAGCAGACCGTGCAAACGCAGTCCTGGCTAATATCGATTAGAACCTGTATTGCAGTTGCGACAACAAATATTGATTGGAGCCAGTCTGGAGTAAGACTCCCAAAGCCAAAAAAAATGTTAAAAGTTTACTTGATTTTATGTCCCTGGGAGAATGAAATATGCGGGTTCACGATCCCCCAAATCTTATTTTTGCACAAACCCCCCTTTTTAATTGTGATTTCGTCGTTTTTTAGAGTTTTTGCTTTTAAATTTTAGTTTAAAACAGGTGTAATTTTGGGTCAAAATGACAGGAAGGACGTGATTGGATGTGAAAAAGGGGTTTTCGGCAAAAAAAAGGGTGGTCCGTGAACCCGCATTTTACATGCTAGGGCCAGCTTTTGGCACCCGCCCCCCGCCATTTTTGGAACCATCCATTTGCCAACACTTTTATCAACACGTCATAAACCCCCCCCCCCCCCCTCTCCCAGCCTAGGACAGTTTCCCCAAAAAGGGAAAAAAGATGGATTTGCCCCCCTGGGTCTAGATAGGGAAAAAGGGAGGCCTACCCACTGCCATAAGGACTACACTACAAATTCTATCTTTTTTCACAATTAACCTCTTAGCCAAACTAACACATACGACCAACCCTATTTACAAAATCTAAAACTCCAGCTAATGATCGATCACTTCACTTAAAAACACCCAAAACCTTGCTTCAAATTACCGAAAAACTTGAACAAAACAAAAACGTGGGGAGGCGCCACACATGCCAAAAACCCCTAACATACTTTAGTGGCGTCACAGAATCACACCATGATTGAATGTGACCCCTTTTACATAAAACACAGACCCCACTTGGGGGGCCGGGAACAGCCTCCCGAAAACCACACCCTCGGGCCCGAAAGAAAAATGCCAAGAGTCTGTAGACACTCCACCCAAAGAAGAACTAAATT
The DNA here is from genome assembly GCA_018398815.1 of Conus ventricosus. Lineage (NCBI taxonomy): Eukaryota > Metazoa > Mollusca > Gastropoda > Neogastropoda > Conidae > Conus > Conus ventricosus. The sequence goes on along the minus strand of JAFLJL010004051.1, from coordinate 10,439 downwards.
TAGCGCGCCCTTGCCCCTGCAGTTAGAAGCGGACACTCACTCAAATGATGCACGGAAAGACAAACAACTGCACAAGGACGAAACGCGACGACATGTTCGGGGTTTGGACTTTCGCTCACCCCGGGGGTTTAACGCACGGAATTTCTCCCTTCCCAAACCCAACGGGGCTCCGTGAAAGCCAAATAAAAAACTTAAGACATTTTCCCCGGGTGGTCCGTTCTCCCCCCCTTCCACCGCCTCCTCTTTTTCTTTGATGCCACGAACACAAACCAGCTTGGGTCATGAATATCATGTGTGAGCGCACATATGTGTTAACAAATCCACAAACGTTTGTTTACTTTTTTAGAAAATTTGGTATAAATAAAATAAAATGCAAACAACTTTTTATTGTTATAATTGGGGGAAATATGAGACGTTTTTATATTCATTATTTTCCTTTGTCACAGAAAAAATGTCACTTTAAAGAGTATTATTCTCTCTGTCTTCTCTCTCTCTTCTCTTCTGTCTCTCTCTTCTCTCTTCTCTCTCTCTCCCTTTTCCCTCTCTCTCTTTTCCCTCCTGTCTCTCTCCCTTTCTTCTCTCTCTCTCTCTCCTCTCCCTCTCTCCTCTCCTTTTGGGAAAAAAAGTAAAAAAAGAAAAAATTAAAACTATTGTTTAATTTATGTTGTTTTCTTTGTATAAGAAACAAATTATCAGAGTGAGACACCAGTACACCCACTTAGAACATAAAAAACCCAGCATTTTATCAAAGCAAAAAAAAAAACTCAGCCAAAAATGCCCATTTTAAAGAACATACAGACTATGCATGGAGGAAAGAGATGGTGGCATAAAAAAAAAAAAAAAAAAGAAAAAGAAAGAAGGAAAAAAAAAGCGTAGTGAAATTTGTTTTTTTTTTCCGATTTTTTTTTCAGATAAAGAGGACGTGTGAAGCCCAAAAATGAAGAAGGGATTTTGGTTTGGGGGGGAAAAATCCCCGCCTTAGTGCCCCAGTGATCCGAAAACGATCCCACAAAAAAAGATGTGCTTCAAGGCATGTCATCCGGCCGTATTTTCTTCAGATTCCCACTACAAAAACTCCTTTAAAAAGTAATCACCAAAACAGGTACATTTTTTTGATTTTTTGTTTTTAAAAAAATCAAGACAACTTTACAAATAACCTTGTGAGTTTTCCCGAAATCAAAAATTCTCTTACCGGTATATAAATGGGACTTACCATTGGTCTGAAAAATCGTGTCTCAAAGCCACCGTTTTCTGTATGGAGTTAAAAACTTTCCCCTCGCACTCACGAAAGAAAAGCCACACAAGACCGTGCTGTCTGCATAAACACTTGGCCTTTGGGCAGTCAGTTTGGCAGCACATTTAATGATGCCGAGCTCCCTGGGGCAGCGGTCATACACGACTGCAAGACTTCCACGGGTTTTTTTGCCCCCCCTTAAGGGGCGAGATAGAAGTCAGACTGCCGTTTTTGAGAAAAAGCATCTTGAAATGGTATGCATGCATTAAAAGGAAACTTCGCTGCGTGCGTTGGGGAAGTTTTTTTGGTTGAAAAGCTAAGAGTGACGACCACCTCGGGGAATATTGACTATTAGCCCATAAAAACTTGTCGTCGGTTCCCCCCAAAAGAAATAAAAGGACAGTCCCCCCAGCTGCCCCACCTTTGTGTCCTTTTTCCAAAGGGAAAACATTGCCTGCTTCAAAAAAAAAAACTCCAAAATTCCCCAGCTTTTTAGGGGAAAGGGCTTTTTCCCAAAAGAAAAAATAGCCTGGTAGTGCAACACAAAAGCAGGGGCAAAAAAAATTTTGGGTCAAATTCTGTGCCAAATTTTTCTTTTTGAATCGGATTCCCACATCGGAAATTTTCACCCCCAAAACAAAAAAATAAACTGGGTGGTGATCTGATCCGAGTGAGGGGTAGCACCAGAAGGTGGGTTTGTCCTTGCCTACAAGTACTTTTTTCCCTCCACTGCTTTTTAAAGGGGTTGTCTTGGATGAACATCAGCTTTCCCCACTTGATGAAACCCATTAAAACCGGCGCTTGAAGGGGTGCTTGACAAGTCTATGAAAGTTGTTGAAAGGATTGGGCCGGGAAAACTGCTCTTTAGATCCCAGAAAACCCATTTCTGGTTGGAAAAAAAAAGTCTTGGCAGTGGTGTTTTGTTTGTTTGTGGAGGTATGCAGCACTTTTGTGGACGATCTAATCCTCAAACAAACTGACATTTCGGCATTTAAAGGGACAAAGTCATGGAAACGATCTCGAATAAGTTGCCCCACGGGGCCAAAAGAACGGTGAAGTAGGCCCCCCCGTCAAAGCGGGAAATGCCCAGGTGAGGCTTGGATGATTTGTTTTTGATGTCAAATGTAGTCTACTAGAGCGCTTTTTTTTCTTTTTTGGGAAACCACTGCACAACGCGAAGTTTGAACATGTTAGTTCAATTTCAAAAAATCTTCCAAAGATTTGGGTTTTTTCGCGGGCTTTTGTCGTTTTTGGGAACAAAAGATTCCGTGAACTGTCACCGCATTTTGTTGATTTGATCACAGTTCCTGAAGCCATTGTCTTTGTGTTTTTCTTCGAGGGTCTCTGCCCCTTGCCAGCTGGGATTTCAAACCCACCCCAATTTCTTTAGCTTTGTGGATTTGCTCGGGTCTGGTTTTTCCATTCTAAATTGATCAACACATCCATTTCCCCAAGGGGATTCCTTTGCTCAAATACGTAGGACAGGGTTTTGTGTCTCGGGATCTCGTCTGTAAAACTCATGTGATTCCTCATGCTGCACATGTTGTCGCGGGTCTTCAGGCAGATTTCTTCACAGATGCATAGCGATGGCGACGCTGTCTGGGTGCACGCAGGTGCACAAAAACCAGACAGACCGCTCTTCTTCCCTACCCCGTCCCTCGATTAGACCTCCACTGTTTTCAGACTTCGCTCAAAACCCTGTTATAATGAGGTCAGTTGCCCAGACCTCCCAAAATCGGTCAAATGTCTAATGTCGGGGGTGCCCAAAAAAAAAAAATTCCCTGAAAAACCCAAGAGGGTTTTTTTTCCCCTGAGTTTTCTTTTGTTACACACAAAAAAAAAAAACCCCCTTCAGCCCTTTCCCCCCTCAAAAAACTTCGTTAGTAATTAGAAGTTGTTCTTGCGGGGCCCCCCTCCCTCCCCTAAAAAACAAATTGAAAACCCCAATGATATAAAACAAAAGACCCCCACACACGTGATGTACAGTATTAAAACAAAGAGAAGTAGAGTATCGAATTAATTTTTAAAAGAGAAAGAAAAAAAAAAAAAGAAACCCCCCATTTAGCTGTCTTTTGGGGCTAAAAAACGTACGGATAAATATGATCATGACCAGAATTTAAAAGAGAACACTTTTATATTTAAACATATTATTTTACATCTTGTAGATAAAAACAAGAGCAAAATAAAATGAAAACCAAAATTAACCCATTTAAATTAAAAAAAAATAAATTTGCCAAGGGAGAAATCACGTTTCGTTTTTTTTTGGGGCCCCCTAAAATGTCTTTTTTACGTTTTAAAGTATGTTTGTCGAGAAAAAATATTTTACTCTTTTGTTTTGCTCCAACCCCATTCACAATACAGAAAAACCCTTGGGACTGCACCCCTTTTAGGGTTTCTCCGACGCCGCCATTTCCCAAATTTAGGTGTGTCTTTTTTTTTTTTTTTTTTGCATTAAAGGGAATAACTGTGGGTTAAAACCTTCCCCCTTCTCGATCGTTTTTGGCCTAGGGCATCGTCAAGTCGAATTTTTTTCCTAGTGCTTACGTGGTGTCGTACGCGTTTACCATAAAACATTTTAAGCTTGCATCAATCGGAATTTCTAGCTAAACCCCTTACCATAAAAGAACCTTTCCCCAACCCAATGAGCAGTCTCGCCAGAAAGAAAAATAAAAAAAAAAACAAACAGAAAAGAATAAAAAAAAACCCACCCCAAAAAAGAAAGTGACGTCAAGTCTATCAGTGCGTAAAAACCGGGATCCCAGACAACAAAGGCCTTTTCGTAACGAAAAAAAACAGGACTACCACCGCCGCTTTTTTACGTTCGTAATCAAAAAGGCGATGAACCCTTAGGCAGATCTTGGGGGTTTGATCAGTCGCGAAAGGCCACACTAGGAGGAATCTGTCGCATTTAAAACAACCTTCAGTCCCCGTAAAACCCACTTGATGCAGTTGTAACCCATGCGGAAAAAATGTTTCCCCGGAAAGGGACCCAAAGTGTGCACCATAAATTTTGCGAAGTGCATTAAGGACTCGCAGCAGAAACCAAAAGAGTGACGAAAAAATTGCCTGTGAAGACCCGGAGCTCCAAATCAAGACAGACGTATTCAACGCTTTGACGAATCGAACTTTTCAGTGTTGAAAACGTGTCGTTAACATTCATGCTATCTGGAGCCCACAATAGATCCCTCATAGCGGTTCACCCCACAGAAAACGGCGCCAGTGTACTGGGGAAACTTTGGGAAACATACCAGGAACTTATTCTGAAGCGACCAAGATGTCAGAAAGACCCAAAAACCACACCCAGGATTATCAATCTTTCCGGACGTCCATCTTTGTTGGTGACCCCCCCACGATTTTGTGGAAATCTATGATGTAATGAGAGATGGTGAATCCGTAAAAAGACCATGCTAAATTTTGGGGCTACTTCTGGAAAATTGGAACAGAAAAGAAACTGACCCTTTCAAAACCTGCTCCTCTTGTTTTGGACTAACTCGGATTTTTTTTTTTTTTCCCCCTCTTGACTTCTTTTTGTTTTAAAAAAAAGGTATTCTGTAAAAAGTTAAGAAGCATAATCCTGCTATTTGTGTTCTATGTAGTTAATTTATTTATTTGCACCCCGAGGGCATCACAGCATTTAAACATTTTTTCCCTTTTTATGGTTGGGTTTTTTTTTATTTTCTATATTGAAAGTAACATTAGTAATATGTTATATGGAGCCCAATAGCTCAGTTTAGAGCCCGGAAAGTGATCCTGAGGTTTCAGGTTCGAATCTCCGCCGGGCCTTTCGGTACAGGGGGATTTTTCCCCCCGGGGTTAAAAAGGTTCTGATCCCGCCCCCTCGTCTTTGAATGAGACTATAAAAAGAGGTTCCCTGTGTGAACGCCGTAACATTTGACCCGTAAAATCCCACCCAATTCGGAAGATAGCCGTTTGGTCGTTTTGGGTTTGGGTGACACATTTCACATAGCATGCACCCCCGGGGAGAAATGGAAAAAATGAAGGAAGTAAGGAAATTGAATGAACTATTGGCGGAGACACGGGAAACGACGAATGAAGCGCCGTGGCAACTCTTTTTTGGCACTATCCCGGAGGCAGCCCCTTGTGTAAAGAGTGTGGATTGTAAAGCCTAGAGCTTGGTCCTCGTGATAATAGGCGCTATAAAAGTATTATTTTAATAATAAATAAAAATATAATTAAAAAATGTTAGTTCGATTTTTAAAGTTGCAAAAGGAATTTGATCCATTATACCGTACGCCAATGTAAACACCTGTCTGGAGAAAATACAACATATTAGCTTTTCAGTCACGAATGCCCAAAAAAAACTACCTAAAAATTTAATTACATTTTCCACCCAAATTTCCCCCAAACAAATAAAGAGAAAAAAAAAGTGGCAAAAATTAAACGTGAAAATGTAAAATGCCCCATTTCCATCCTCCCCCCCAGACATTCTGGTTTGCACTGTGTGCATCAGAGTTAAAATTTTTATAATGTAGTAACCCCGCCCGTAACTTACCCCCAAGGCCCCCAAAAAACGTAATACAGAATGGTAGCTCATTTCAATTAAACCAAATCTACCAAATTTTAATCACTTTGGGAAACGCCCCTTTGCCGTTTTGGGGGGAAAAGGATCAGGGGTTTACCAAAAACGTTTTATTTAAATAAGTGGATCCTTCTTTTTTCCCTTTTCAACGATGGAGTTTATCGATTTCCCGAAACCCCAAAATAAACCAGGCCACGATTTATCATTCATATTCCCGAACTAGCTTATATGTGTGGCAAAAATTGATGATCCTTAAATAGTGATCATCTCCCATTTCATTTTTCTTTAACGTAAGGGGCCGAAAACACTGTTCCGCATGCAAAATTTTAAAAATAGTTACAAGTTTTTAATTGGGGAAAAATTTTATATTACTGAGTTATTAATTTAAAAATAGACAAACTTTGGAATCAAGATTTCGATAAATTTTTCGATTTTTTCAGATTTCAAACAATGCGAAAGATTAATTCCCACTGTAAAATCTGTAAAAACAAAAAAACTTGGGTAAGTCTGGGGGAATGTTATGGGCAGCAGGCAAAACAAGGAAAAATAGGGGGAAAAAAACAAAAGAGAAACAAATCCCAAGGAAAAAGCGGAAAAAAATTTTGAGAAAAAAAACCAAAAAATCCCCCAAAAAAGAAAAATTTCACAACAAAAAAAAAGTATTGGTGTCATAGTCAAAATGAGGGTGAAATTTAAAGATATTCAAAAAATTTGGGGCCATAAAAAACGTGAAAATGAATTAAACCCTTACATTGTCCAAATTAAATTTTAAAACAATCTGAATTCCCATCAAAAATTTGATAAAGCTGAAGCCTTTTCTGATTATCTGCGAACAAAAGTAGCTTGACGCTTATCTTGGACAAGAAAAAAAGCCGTGAAACTGAAGAAAAGAAAGACACTATAAAAGCCCCAAACCTACAAAAATCCCCATTTAAAACAGCTAAAACATTGCGGGAAATCAAGAGGTATCATAAAACGAATAAAAAGACTATGGGATTAGATGGGATTTCAAATGAAATGTTAGGTCTTTCCGCAAAAAAAAATACATTTTCTACATTTGTTTTTCCAAAAATGTTTGGGGCAAATTTAAAATGCCCTGTTTTGGAAGGCCCTTTTAATTATTTACCCCAAACATAAACAGGAAAAACCCCTCAAAGATATAAATGCTATGACCAATACATTTTCATTAAAAATGTAAATGTTCGAAAAAAAATAGTGTTTTAAAAGGCAATTCAATTGCACAAAAACGTATCATTGTGTTAAAAGGCTAATTATATTTGCCAAAAAAACCCGTTCTTCCCCATCAACCCGCTGCATTCCAACAGGCAATCTACAATTTAAAAACTTAGTAAAAAAATTTCAAACAGTAAAACATCAATTGCACGCGTAAGAACGTTCTCGCCCCCCTTTTTTGACATCTGTAAAGTATCAAAAAATGTGGCACAAAGACTAAAGTACAAAAAAAAAAATAATGGAATCACGGGAACATTACAATTTTTTTTTCAAGATTTTTACACTGTAGGCCATTTAAACAAAAATAGAAAAAACTATTCAACCAAAACCCTTACAAATCGGTTACCCAAGGTTCATAATGTCTCCCAAAATTAAATTTTAAAATTTTTTAAATTTTTGATTTTAACGTCTTCTAAAGATATTGAAGTGGCTCAAATTTTCTGATGATATAAAAGGATGGAAAAAGTGACAATGAAAAAAATACATAATCAAGACCAAATTACATCAAAAAAAAATATCAACTGAAAAAAAAAATAAGATCAATTTAATTTGTAAAGAGAAAGGCCTTTCTTTTTCCCCCCCCCCCCAAATATTATTCTTTTTAAATTCTGGTTAAGATCCGGGAACTTCCTGCTTTTAGTTGGTGGCATTGTTTTAAAATTGCAAAAAGTGTTTAAATTCTTGGGTGATAATTAAGCAATAAATTTTTTTGGCATAATTGAAAACATTTTCAGCAGAGCAAAAAAAGTTAAAAATTCCCAAAAAAAATTAGAAACAACTTGGGGGGAAGGGTTCGAAATCCTTAACCCTTTTTAGCAACCCTTTTCGCTCTGATAACTTCGCTTGAGGTTTTTAAGCACCTCAACCTTTTTTTAAAAAAACTTCAAGACGACGAAACCCCATAAAATTTCCCCTTGGGGGGTTCCCCCTAACATCTAAATTAAGGGGCCTATAATGAAGCAGGGATCTTCCCCTTTCAGAACTTTGAAAGCTTTACTTTTCAAAATTCGTCTTTAAAAAGTTTTCACAAAAATTTTTGTCAAAAGAAGTAGTTTAAAATCAGGGATTTTGGAAAAGGCCCCAAAAAAAAAACATCGCAAGGGCTATTACTCTTTTCCCCTGGCTTTAAAGGGTACCAAAATAGATAAAGAAACATAGCCCAAAAGCCCACGATTCACCTATCCCCAAAAAGGGAACACTGTAAAACCCCTTTTATAGATATCAGTGTTTAGAAAAAGGGTTGTCAAATTCTTAAGAAACTGTTTCACCATTTCGAAAAATAATCAATCACTTTGAAAATTTTACGATGGTCAGGGTTTAAAAATATAACACGGAGCGCCCCATAATCTCAAAACCCTCAAAGTAAAAGCTTTTATTTGGGAAACAGTTATCGATATTCAGTGCCGAATTATTTTACTTAAAACGTTAGATTTTTTTCTAAATTTTAAAAAAAAAAATTTAAAAATTTAATGGGTGTTGATTCAAGCAGCAATTTTCTCGATTAGCCTGCATGTCCCTTCAATCCGCTTGAATTTTTTAAATTAAAAAAATTCATTCAAATAAGGGAGCTTTAGTGGTATTGCGTAAATTTCATTTGAGCTGCTTTCTGCAAGTTGATCTAACGTCGTTGGGTACTTACCACAATGAGAGGGGGGCCAACAAAAAATACAGTAATGCCCTTTCATGGTAAAAGGGATTCTGTCATTTTTGTTGGGTCCCCCCCTTTATTGTGGTATAGTACCCCAAAGAGCGTTAGATCAAATTTCCGAAAAGAACTCAAAAGTCATTACGCAATACCCCCAAAATTACCTTTGATTTGAATTAATTTTTTTAATTATAAAAATTTAACGTTTTGAGAAAAAGTTAAAACTCATTTATGATTGGACAATTTAAATTTTTAAAAAAATTTTTTTACATTTAGTGATGGGTAAATGGGAAAAAGTTCACACAAGTTTCCTCCTCGTTAGGGAGATAGAAAGCTAATCCCAAAATTTGTGCAAAACATTCTATAATGTTAAATTGTGTGGGGAAAAACCTTTAAAAATCCGTCTTTGTATTTAATTTCCCCAAAAGGGAAGAGAGCCCTAAGAAATTTGGGGATTTAGGTAACATAATGGATCACTTAAATTTTCTTTACCATATTTACAAAATTTTTGTGTTCTTGACTCAGTTTTTAAATGTTTGGTAAAAAGTTTAAGGCCCTATCTGTGTTTTCACTTTCACTTAAATTGTCCAAAATGGAAGAGGGGAGGGGGATTAGGGGTGGGGTGGGGGGGGGGAGGGGGGATGTATATTTTATCGTTAAAGGAAAATAACCCTTAAACTTGCTATTCATTCACCCACCAAAAAATGTTTTAATAAATATTTTTAAAAGGACATTAAAAACCCCCGACGAGAAAACAACACCACACACAAACCCCACACCAACCCACCAACACCCACACACACCCAAAACCCCCAAAACACACACACCCCACCAACGCTCACGCACGCACGCCCGCACCACAAACCGAAAAAGAAACACACCAAAACACACACACACACACACCCCAACAACACAACCACACCCAAACAACCACAACACAAACTTCTTCTCTCTCCCTCTCTCTCTCTCTCTCCACACACCACACAACACACACCCCCACACACACACACACACCACACACACACACACAACACCGCGCGCGGGCGGCGCGCGCACGTGGCCCCCTGCACAAACACAAACACACACACGTTTCCTTTTTTCCCCAAATTTCCAGAAGGCCATTCGGTTTTCCCCGTGGAAAGTGGAAATGTCCGAGGACAAATGAAGGGGCGCACGGTCTCCAGCCCCCCTGGCCTGTACCTGTTTGGGGGGAGGTGACAGAGACGAAGAGGATTGTGGTACACCCGGTGTCACCAGGTGGGTTTATGGTCAGTTTTTAAAATATAAGAGGGATTTTTCTGCCCTTTTTTTTTTTTTTGTGATGCATGGCCCAAAAACCCCAATCACACACACCACACCACCCCACACAAAACACACACACACCACACCACACAAACCCCACACACACACACACACACCACACACACAACCCCCACCACACACAGCGAATTATTATTTATACTTTTGCTTTTTGTAGTGTTGGGTTCACACACAACACAAAACCACACACACACAACACACACAACACAAACACAACCACACAACACCCCAGCCGAATTATTTTGTGATTCATTTTTCTTTTTGTGTGGTTGGATTTTGTTTTTTGTTGTTGTGTTTTTGTTGTTGTTGTTGGTTAAAAATAAAGGAGCACTTGTTTGCAAGGGTATCTGAGATTTGTTCCCTTCGATTTATTTGGGCCCTTTACTAATGCGTAATATTATTTTTAAAGAAAGGGAGGTGTCTGCCCGTTATCCCCTTGTCATAAACATTTTGGTTAAAAAAAGAAA
>JAFLJL010004050.1:0-18157 GCA_018398815.1 Conus ventricosus | reverse complement strand
GCTGTTCTTCTCTTTCAAATGTTGTATGTTAACCTTGGACTCCCCAACCTGAACCAAAATCTGTTCCTTTCCCCCAAATAAACCAGCCTCTTTTTCCCATAACCACCCAACCAATCCTTTCTCGTCCCACTCAACTCAAACCCACTTCTCAAATAGTGATCCAAAACGTGCACCAAACTGTGTGTACGTTTCACCTGCTTGTAATCTAGCTGATCGAAACTTCTTTCTAAAACCCTTCCTCTGTGAGGTCAAATCCCTTCATCAACGACTCCTTCACAGTACCAAAATCAGATTGTTGGTCTGCTGGTAACGCAGTGAAAATCTGTAATGCCTTACCGTCAATAACGCTGACAAGATGCCCCACTCTTCTGAAGGCCAACCCTGATCGTAGCAAAACGTTTCAAAACGACTGATGAAAGCTTTCAATCGAATCTGTTCCTTCAGGAATTTTGACAAACTTTGGGTGGGGGGGGCATAACTGCGCACAAGGGTCACTGGAAACTGAACTCCCTTCCTCGGTGGTCTCCCTCTGTATTTCACTCTCTCTAACTCTAATTGAATCCTTAATTTTTCTGTTTCCTGTGTTTCCCCTTAGTCTTTTGTTTCCTGCTTTTCCTGATTATTGTTAGCCTGAATCCTTAATCTTTCTGTTTCCTGCGTTACGTTACCTGAATCCTTATTCTTTCCGTTTCCTGCGCTTCTTTAGCCTTTTCCTGCTCTGCTATTTCCAATGCGACACGGTGTCTTTCCGCTCGTTCATCCTTTCCATCTTTTGTTGGGTTTCAACAAATGCTCGCAACTCTTTCCTGAGTAGCCAAAATTCATGAGCGACGCTCAAAATTTGTTCAATATGGGGTGTTCTTTTCGTCCGCCATTATATCTTTTTTTTTTTTTTTTGAACAAGATTTTACTATACGACAGCCAAAACTGGTGGTTACCCTACGAGTGACGTAATTTGCACAATCCTATGAATGATAATATTAGCTTGGGACAACGTAATTAGTTTTATAAGACGCCTAGCGCCTGACCCAACTATGAGAGCGAATTATAGGCAATCTGTGCGAAATAAGTTTTCTGGGCTGAAATCCCAACCCTAGTATTAACTATCTTGGAAAAATACAGAAGACAACCTTTTTTTGGTTAAAATACTTGAATCCCCCCCCAGTTCCCCTTTGGGAAAAGTTGAACAATTAATAAATGGGCCAAAAATTTCCTGGCAGGTCCCCAAAAAATTTGTCAATGGGGTATGTCAGTGGGGAAAGGACTAGCGCACACCCCAAACCCTCCAGCTGCTTACAATCTCATTCAATACAGCATTCGTCACAAAAAAACCCACTAGTAAAGTCTATAACTTTATACACAGATTGGAAAAAGAAACATCAAATGCATAATTTATGGGTCAAACAAAAAAAAACATCTCTTTTCCTTAAACTTCACAAACCATTTACAAATCATCTTAAAAAAAACCCAGGTTAACGTTTTCATTTTTACCGGGCCCAGGTGTCTTAAACTATTCACGAATACTGTTTTTCTTTCCTTTTTTTTCTTTTTTTCCCTTTTCCTGTCCTTTCACAAGCACAACCACTGCTGGCACGGGTCGGGTTTGGTGTGGCACTGGCGGTTGTATGCTGGCACTGGTCGGGTTGACTGTGGCGTTGGAGGCGGATGCTGATGGAAGGGGGCGGGGCCCCCCGGTTTGGGTCGAACCCCGGTTCAGATTGAACGTGACTATGACCGATCTTTTTCCCCCTTTCTTTCTTCCTGCTTTAACGCATTCATTTCCCCCTCTCTCTCTCTTCTCTCTTTAGTCTGCTTATCAAATGGACAGGGTTTTGTTTTTTTCTTTTTTTTTTTTTCTTTTCTTTTTTTTCTCTTCATCAGTTTGAAAATCTCTCTCTCTCACATCTCCCCTTTGTCCTTCCTCGCAGACTTATTGTGCTAATGCTTCACTTGGTTTTCTCTTCCCCCTCCCCCTCATCTCCTGCTCTCCTCTCGTGACCCCTTCCAGAACTTCTTCCTCTCTCTCTCTGTTGTCCGTTCCTCCCCCCCTTTCCCCTTCACGCATCGCTTTCTTATTATACCCAAAATGTGCCCAAAGGGTGGTACAATTGGCAGTTTTTTTCCCGCCTCGTACCAAGTTCCCTCCCTCTAATTCCATTGGACTTTAAATTTGAAAGTACTTTTTGGGCCCTTGCTCTCTGTGGTGGCAAGGGGGTTTTTAATTAATTAGCGACTTTTACCCCACCCCCCATACCTTTCCCACTTCAAGGCGACGTCTGACTTAAAAGTTGTGCTGGTCTGTAAAATTGGCCCCGGTCTTGTTGCCCCCGGGGCCGAGACCCGTCTGGAGACCTTTTCGGGCGTGGTCAAGGGGCTTAGTCTGTCTGGGAGATGCTGTCTCCTTTTTAGGACTAAAATTACCTCTTGCCGTACAATGGGGTGGACGACGCATGGGGCGTCCTTTCCGGCGACCCGAATGTTTGACTTTGGACTTTGTCCGTTGAGCTGGTGGCGAGACCCCGAATTCGGTTTTTGTTTTTTTCCTGACAGTCTGGTGTGTGGGGTTTTCCCGGCGGTGTGTGTGTGGGTTGTGTGGTGTGTGTGTTGTGTGTGTGTGTTGTGTGTGTGTGTGTGTGTGTGTGTGTGTGGTGTGTGTGTGTGTTTTGAATGGGAATTTATAATTTATATTTTTTTTTTTTTAAATTTACATTAATTACGTTAACCCACACACACACACAAACACACCCCACACACCCCCACACACACACCACACCCACATAGAGGAGAGAGGAGGGGAGAGGGGAGAGGGGAGGGGGAGAGAGAGAGAGGAGGAGAAAGGGGAGAGAGAGGGAGGAAAAGGAGAGGAGAGGAGAGAGGAGAGAGGGGAGAGAATTTTAATATTACGGTAAACTTTGCTCACTGTTTGCTGCCCCTCAAAAACGTTGTCAAGCCCATCCCCCAGACGCGACGTAAACACACATTACTACCCAACAAAATTTTTGTTTTGCGTGTTTCATGCTTTTTTTTTTTTTTGCTGTGAGTGGTAACATGTTTAAATTTTCCAAATAACATGAACGTTTTGGTTTCGTGTTTGGCATTTGTTTTTGTGTGATTGAAACATGTTTAATTTCCACATAAACATAAACAGATTGGTGTGCATGTTTCATGTTTTTTTTACGCTACTTTTGTAACATGCTAGTTTTTACACACCAAAAACCCCCAACACACACACCACACAACACACACACACAAACACACACACACCACACACACACACACACCACACGACCATGTGTGTGGAGAGAGAGAGAAAGGGGAGATAGAAAATCAAGCAAACCCAGAGGGGGCAAAAAGAAAGAGTGAGGGGGAAGGGGGGGGCAATGCAGACAGGACGGGGGAAGACAGAGGATTTTTTTACTCACGGTTGTGCAGGTGTGGGTAGGAGTATCCATCATTGTTAAAAACTCGCCACAGTTACTTATCACGGCGCCCCGTTACATGGAAGATGATATATAGTTTTGCTTTTTTCCCTTTTGTTGCAAACAACTAAAAAGTTCACAGACTGATTCTCTTTTCACTTTTCCCGTGAACTGATTTGGAAATTTCCGTTGGTTCCCGGCAAAGTACTGATCTGGAGGGAAAAGGGGGGGGGGGGGGGGGTGGGGGCCCCCCACAAAAAAAAAAAAAAATAAAATTTTTCCCAAAAAAAAAATTTTTTTAAAAAAAACTAAAAAACCAAAAAAAAAAAACCCCCAAAAAAATTTTCCCCAAAAAAAAAAAAAAAATTTTTTTTTTTTTTTTTTTTTTTTAAAAAAAAAAAATTTTTTTTTTTTTTTTTTTTTTTTTTTCCCCCCTTTTTTTTTTTTTTTTTTTTTTTAAAAAAAAATTTTTTTTTTTTTTTAAAAAAAAAAAAAAACCCCAAAAAAAAATTTTTTTTTTTTTTTTCCCCCAAAAAAATAAAAAAAATTTTTTAAAAAAAAAAAAAAACCCCCCTCCCTTTTTTTTTAATAATTTGTTTTTTTTTTTTTTCTTTTTTTTTTTTTTTTTCTCTTTTGGGGGGTTTTTTTTCTCCTTTTTTTTCCCTTCGGGCCCTTTTTTTCTATCCCTTTTTTTCCCCTGTTGCTTTTTCCTTTTTCCCTCCTTTCCCTTTACCTATTTTCCCAAATTTCCCTTTTAAATTTTTGTTTTTGGTTTTTGTCCCAAGTTTCTTAATTTTTTCATTTTTTCTTTTTTTAAATGGTTATATTTTATTTTTTAAATATTTTTTGGTGTTTTTTATTTTATTTCTTTCTTTGCTGTGTTTTTTAATTTTAATTTTTTCTCATTTTGTTTTTTTTTTTCTTTTTTTTTTTTTTTTTTCCCAAAATTTTTTTTTTCTTTCCTGTTTTTATTGAACCCTTTTTTCCCCTGGCTTCTTAAAATTTTTTTTTTTCCGGGTTTGGTTTTTGATTTTTCGCCTTTTTTTTTTTTAATTTTTTGTTTTGTGTTGTTTTTTTTTTTGTTCTTTTTTTGGTTTTGTTTTTTTAACATTTTTTTTTTTCCCAAATTTTCTATTTCTCAATTCCAAAATAATTTTGGGGGGGCCCTTCTAATTTTTAATTTTTTAATTTGGAAGAAAAGTTTTGGAAGCTTGGGTGAGATTTTTTTTTTTTAAATTGGATATTTTTTATGTTAAGGTTTTGTTTGATAGTATAAATTATTTTCTTTTTTTTTTGTTTTTTGTTAAATCCCCCTCCCTCCAACCCTTTTTGAAATTTCCCAGTTTTTATTTTTTTTTTTTTTGTTTTAATGATTTTTTGGGTTCTTTTTTTTTTTAATTTTTTTTTTAATTTTTTTCTTGTTTTTTGTTAATTACAAAACATTTAAATTTTTCCCCCCTTTATACTCAACTTACCCATATTTCTTTTCAAGTTTTGTGATGTAAAATTTTTATTTAATAGGGTTTTATTTTTTCGGATGGGGAAATTTAAAGTCAAGGGGCCTTTTTTTTTTTTTTTTTTTTTTTTTTTTTTTTTTTTTTTTTTAAATTTTTTTTTTTTTTTTTTTTTTTTTTTTTTTTTTTTTTTTTTTTTTTAAAATTTTTTTTTAGGTTCAAGATATCGTAAATGACCTCTCTTTGAGGTTTTTTTTTGCAGGGGTTTGCGAAAAAAGTGCCACTGTAGTAGGCTTGCTTTCGATCCTGTGTTTTGAAGCACGACTCAACGAAACACCTAAAGGTCTTCACCCTAGGCCTTTTTGAAAGGTTAAAGGGCCCTTTCAGTAAAGGGGGTATTTTTTCTGATTTTGACGCACATCTTCACCATCCTAACATTTCTTTGAAACTCCGGTTTTGTCCCTCTTACATTTGCTTCTTTTTTCTTTGCCAGATTAGTGTTTCCCTTTTGTCAACATCTAGCGTCATTTCCAAAAGTCATGATGCTTTTTGGAAAATTTCCCCAAAAAGGATATAAAGGTGGGAGGGGGCTGATCTAGTTCAATGTCCCTCAATTCGGCAAGATAAGATTCGGAAGCATTTGGGCCTGAGATTTTTTCCCCCCTTCTTTCACAAACTTGGCATGCTTTTTCTTCATGCCTTAAAGCGTTTCTGTTTGATAGTACCCCCAAATCGGTCATGCACTTCTTTTTGCTTTTTCCCTTTGTGGCTGTACCCCACAGACATGGATACACCCCCTGAGCCCCAGAAGCCCATACATTTTCAGGGGAAAATATAATCCCAAACAAAAAAGGGTTTAAATTTTTTTTTTCCCTTTCCCATGTTGTTTGTGCAAGCCGTGATCTGCGCTTAAAAGGGGTTCAAAACAGTTCTGATGTTTGCACAGTGTCTTTTGCCTCTACTATGCAGCCCAGGAAACAGTTTTTTTTGGGCTTTTGGGGTTTTAAACATTGCGACGACAGGACCAGTTTGAAACTCCCCCCCCCATGATCACCTCCAACTTTCACCCATATTTTTTTTGGAAGGTGTTATGATGCCTGTCAACAACTTCTTTTCTTTCATACTGGTCTGTATTTTTTTTCAGGAATGTGGCAAATTTAAACCCCGTACCACAGGGGTACTTTTCTCTCTGTTGTTTTCTGGCATGGAAGATTGTTTTTTCCCAGTCTACCGAATTTTTCCCACATTTCAAACTGTTTTGAAACTGTCTTTCTTTTTCCTCACTATCAAGTGTTATCCCTGCCAGTTTTGATATTTCCTAAACTGCCTTGTTTTTCCAAAGTCAGCACATTCTTGCTTCTTTTTGTTGCCTTTTTTTCAGGATGTGTCCTTTTTAAAAAGCAAGCAGCTTTTAGTTCTCTGTCCTTTTTCTTTTTCGGTGAAACAAGCTCGTGCTTTGCTTTTCAACAAACAGCTCCGAAGCACCTGAATATTTTTTTGCGGATTTGTGCAAAATTTCTTTCCCCTTTTCCCTTTTGTGGGAAAAACTTGCAAATGCGAAGATTTTTGGCTTTTATGAACTTTTTTTTGAATTATAGGTTTACCCTGTTTTGCATGCACCGTCTGTTTGTCAATGGATTGTTCCTTTTTATACGGACTAAACGGTGAGTAGCTTCTTTTCCAGCTGTCAGAGGGCACACAAATCTTCTAGTGGTCGAACTAATTTTCTTTTCTCAGGAAGTTAAGGTGTTTGGGTCGCTGAGATGGACAGTTGGTATTCAAGAAAGAAAACGGTGGTTTTTAAAAAGTTGTAGGTGAAGTAAGAGTGGGTGGAAATATTCTTCGTGTTGACCAAAATCAGCGCACGAAAATATTCAGTTTTAATACTTGCACTACATTGGTTGTCCAAAATTTAAAAAAATATTGATGCATTTGTGTGTGGTTTTTTTTTTATTTTTTTTTAAAACCCCAAAACACATTTCCCTTTAAGATGATGTATTAATGTATATTTTATTTGGTTACGTTTTCCAAATTTTTTCAACTCCCAAAAGAATATCATGTTTTTATGGATACCTGTTGACCATGAATATAGCATTCAGTCTTATTCCAGAATGCTTTGATGGTGGGCAGTTAAAAACAGAAATGTTCAAAATTGTCCACTTCAGTCTGCAAATAGAGCAGGTATTTTTAATCCACCATTTTCTTTTTTTGAAAACAAAATAGGGTTGGGTAAAATGTTGTAAAAGGTTTTAAACTGAAACTCCTTCAATCTTTTTTTTTTTTGGGTCATTTTTAACCTGTCCCATGTCAGGCAATAGCATTCACGGGAGTTAGTCTGCTCTGCCAGGCCCGAAGTTTTTTTTTGTGGCAAATTTCAGTGATAAAAAGTCATGGGGGCCCCAACCCCATTTTCCGCCGTCGGGGGGAAGCCAGTGTCAGCCCCCTTACGTATTCTCTCTGGGGCCTGCCTTTCCAAGCAAGATAAGTCTTGGCTCTGTCTCCCCTTCTCTTTGCCGTTGTGTTAAGATAGCCTTGTGTTTTGCTTTTTTGCTTATTTGGTGTGGGCTTCCCGCGTTCCCCCCTTTTCATTCTTGAAACGGGGGGGCCCTTTTGGGTTTGGGGTCCCCCCCCTTTATTCATTTTTTTTTAACCACGCCATCCTCCCCTTTTGTCCCTTTTGGGTCTCGGCACTCGCGCTTCCCCCTTCCGCTCTTTTCGATCTTCAAAAGGGTCGGAACCCTTTCCCCGGTTTCCCCCTTTCTCCCCATTTTTGGGCTTTTACGGCCCCCTTGTTCAAGGGAATCTCGGTCCCTTCCCCTTTTCCCATTTGGACCCCCGATTCCCCAAAAACTTTCACGTCGCCCACTCGGTTTCAATTTCTTCCCCTTTCGTTCCCCCATTTTGTTTCGCCCGGCCCAAAACCGCGTCATTTTACGATCGACCTGCCTCGATCTATCACTGAGATCTCGTTACATTATTTACAATTTCAGTGTCTCCCCCGGGGGGTTGGTTGGCTTTTTATACCCCTCGATCCACCTTTTTGCCCCCCCCTTTTGCGATCGTGCTTTTCCGGGGTTTTTTTTCCCCACCCCCAATTTCCCCCAAATGGTGAAGGACACAAACCCGGCTCGGGGGTTGCCCCAAATTTTTCGGAAAGTCGCTTCTCCCCCGGGGGGGGCCGCTGTCGATTCCACGGGACAAACCGCTCACCCCCACCGATGAGCGTATGGTCGGTGTAGGGGAAAGGGTTCCCCCGGGGGGCGCGAACATCATTCCGTTTTTCCCCTTCCCCCGACCGAGGTCCCACAAATCGTCGCAATCGAAGTTCCAACGTCAGTCCCAGTCGGAGGGGACAATCGGCAGTCATTGCCGACTTTTTTTCTTTTTTTGCTTCTTTCCAAACCCCAAACCCAAGGGAAGGCCCCCAGAAAGGACCTTCCCGTTTTTTAAATTTCCCCGTTCCCCGACTGGTTCCCCTTTGTTCGACTTGGGGAACGGTAAGGAGCCCCTACCCCCATCATCCCGGCTTTCGGGGGGATCATGGGGCCCCAGGGGCCCCTTGCCAATACCCGGCCCGGCACGGGGGGGGACTCGCGGAGGGGAATTCCCCGCATCACCCGTCATTGAGACTCTTGACGTAGCACCTCCCCCAAAACGTCACCCAGTCTAAATCACGCTCCCCCCCAAAACCCGTGTCCGGGTTCACCCAAAGGGCCCCGGACACGAGGGGCGCCCAACATTTCCGGTGGAGGGAATGTGGCCAGTCTTCGGGGGAAAACACCCCCCGGGACCCAATGGGGGTTTCAGGTACGCAGGCATGACTAGCTCGGATTGCGCCCTCCCCCCCGAGGCCCCCAAAACCCCCCCGATCGATCTTTCTCAATCTCCCTTTAGGGGTCCGGGGACTTTGGGGAGCCGACTTCTTCCGCCCCCCTATTGGGCAACGCCCCGGGGTTTCCCTTTCCCTCGGGGGGGAGGATCGACCGGGGGGCCGGGGGGTAATTTTTTCACCCCCTTGAGTCTTACGGCCCTTTCTCACCCCTTCCCGCCCCGCTCCCACACAGCCAGGAGGCCGGCGATGTAAAACTCACCGACCCCTATGCCACGAAAAGGGGCCCGGCGCGGACCCCACCCAGGAGTTGCGGGGAGGCGTGTTCCCGGGGTGCGAAGGTTCCCCGGGGGCCCCCGGGAGGAACTTCCCTTTCTGGGCCGCCACAGCCCTCCTTTCCCCCCGGGGCCGGGGTTTTTTCCCCCCGAGAGGAATCAGTGGTTTTTAGCTCTGATTTCTTCCCCTGACTCCTTTTTTTGGTCTCATGGGGGCACCCGGCCCCCCGGTGGGATGACCTGGGCCCCCATTCCTCTCGGGCGCGGTGGGATTGGCAGCCCCTAGTTTTCACCCCCAATTACGGAACCCCGGGGGGAGCCGCCCTCTTTTTACCTCTTCCCAACGAGTTCACGACTCCCACGCCCCCCTGACATGGCCCTTCCGAAGGTGAACCTGAATTTCCCCCTTCAGGGCCCTTTACTGACCCACAATTGGAGGGGGGGTTTTTTGGGGAAATTTCCCCCCCCCGTTGGGGACCCCCCCTTTTTGGAATGGGCCCCTGATCGGGTTGTTAGGGAACCCCCCTCCTCTAACAACATTTTTCGCCCTTCCCGTTTCACTGGGCACCCCTCCCCCAGCGATAGGGCCCCAAGGATGCCCCCCCCCGGCCCATCACTCCTTTTTTGGAACGATGGGCCCTCTTTCGCCGGGGGTTTGCACTTTCCCGTTCCCCCCCCGGGGGGTTTGATTTCCCTTATCGGGCCCCCAACGGGCCCAGTAGGGGGTATTCCTAAAGGGACCGCGTGGGCCCCCTCATGTTTTTTCTCTCTTTTCTCCCAAATTCCGGCCCCAGGGAGTTTTCCCCTTTTCCCCCGATTTGACCTAAGGCCACCCCCAAACCGCCCCCCTCCCACCCCAAACCTCTCTTTTTAAAAACCCCTGATAGAGTGGGACAGAATCGCCAGGGGCGGGGGCATTATGCACACCCGCGGGGCAGGGCCCTCATTGACATTTTCCCCTACAGCGGGGGGGAAAAACCTCTGGCCAAATGGGGGGAGGCATTGTCTCAGGTCTTCGGGGCCCCGGGGGCGACACTGGGGGCAGGCCCCACCCTGTTTGAGCCCCCCTTTTATGCTTTTTTTTGTCAACAAGATGGCCCCCCACCCCCTTGGGGTTTGCGGGGGGACAGGGGGGGGCCGGGCCCCCCCCATTTTAAAACTCCCTCCTGGCAGTGAGAGACCCCTTGTTTCCACGGGCCCATCTCTCCCCAGGTCAAGGGGGCCCTTACGCTTTTTTCCCGGGGGTGGAGCAGTCGCTTTTGGGCGACTTTTCCTTGGGTCTTAAACCCCATCCCGTGGGGAGGAGCGCAAACACCCCGCTTCTTTTGCGCCCCACAACCCTGGGCCAGCTTCACCCTTTAGCCATTTTTTCGCCCAGGCCCTCCCCCACAGCCAGACCCCGCCCTACCCAAGCGGCGTCCCTCGACCCCCGCCAAACCCCCCCGGCCCCCCAAAACCCCAAAAAACCCCCCCAACAGAATTTTCGGTTGGGCCCAAAAACGGGCCCCGGGCCCCCGGGAGGTGATAGCGGACCCACCTTCCGAGGGGGGGGAAAATGTCAGTCTTCCCCGCCCACCCCTTTGGGGGCCCCCCCCTTTTTCTGGCAGGCAGGGCCTTTTCCCCGGGATGCCCACCAGTGGTGGCGCATTGGGGCTCAACCCCCGGATGGTTTTTTGTTCTGAAAGGGGGGGTTCCGTCTCCCCCAGGCACCCCGAACGCCCCCCCCTTCTGTCCTCCCCCCCTCCTTTTCCCCCGGCGAAATTCCCCCCCCGCCCAGGCGGAGGCCCTTCGCCTGGAAAAACGAGGAGCTTCTCCCGGGAAAGGGGGCCAAACACCCAGGTTTTTCCCCACCCCAACCCCGGGGTTTTTTTCTCTCGTTTTCTTTGTTAAAATCCCCAAAGGCCTCGGGCGGCTGGAGGCCCCTCCGACCTTTCCCCCCTCAAAAAGATTCCAGGCCAAACCCGATTCAAAATGGAGACCCCCGGGCCCCGATCAGGGGACTCCCTCCCCCATTGGACGGGCCACCTCGATAGATCTGAAAAATGCTTACTTTCCCGATCCTCATCCCCCCGTCCCCCAGCGATACCTTCGTTTGTCTGGCGGGGCCCGGGGGGTTTTCAATTCAAGGCCCCCCCATTCGGACCCCTCCCTGGCTCCCTTCCCCTTTTTACGAAGGTAGTCAAGGAGATGGCCCCCCCTTGCCAGACAGGAGGACATTCGCCCCCTTTTCTACCTCGGGCGAATGGCTCGTCTTGGGTCCCCCTCAGGCCCCAGCCCAAACCCACACCCCCAAGCTACTTCATCTTTTTTCTCCCTCTGGGGTTCGCACCCAAACCCCCCAAAATGCGAGCTCTCGCCCAGTCAGCAATTCACCTTTCCCGGGCATGAGCCCTTGACACCCCCTCCATGGCGTCTCCCCGACCCCCGGGGAGGTCCGCCGCCTAGTGGATCTCATTTCCCACCTTGCCCCTCTCCCCCACTTCGGGAAAAACACTTTCCTCCCTCCTTGGGGTGATGGAGTCCCGGGGCTCCCCTCATTTTCCCCAGGCAGAGTTCCAAAGCGACGGGTTCAGAGGGGAGTTCCGGTCGTTTTGGGCCCAGGGAAACCCAAAGGCCCGCTGGAACCGGGCCCCTTCCCCCCAGGGGGCCCTTTGGGTTTGTTTTGGGGCCCCGGGAAAAGGGGTGGCTCAGCCATCCCCCCTGGCCCCGGGTTCCCCCTTTTTCCCCCCCAAACCCAGGCCCGGAACTTTACACAGACGGGCCCCCCAACTCGGGGGGGGGCCCTCGGAGAGCAGTCCCCCCTCGGGGGGGGGGGATCCTCTGACTGCTCGTCTTCACATCAAAAATCTTGGGAAAAATGGAGGCGGTCAGGCTCGCCCTCCTCCCAAATTTCCCGTCCATAGCGCCCACGATTTTTTTCTCCTTTTACGGACAAAAACTTCGGTAGGTTGTTACATTTAACAAAGGGGGGGGGGGGGGGGGGGGGGGAAACTTTCCTCGGGGCCCTCCCTTTGTACAGGGGGCCCCCCCTCCGCTGGTGTACACGCAGGGGGTCACCCTTCGGCGAGACACATAGAGGGACTCACAAAAATTTCCCGGGAGCTTTTTCAGCCCATCCAAGTTGTCCTCCACACGGAAAAGGGGCCCTCAGCCCGGTTACCCTTTCAAACCGTGTGGGAAAATTGGTTCAGAACCCCCAATTTTTGGGGGGGCGACCTTTTTTGCCAAACGGGTTTTAAAACCCTCGTTTTTGGCCCCGTGTATGTGTCCCCCCCCCCGGACCCCCAGGCTTTTCGCCCTCGACGCCCTGTCCCTTTCCCCGGTCCGGCCTCATGCTAAGCCTTCCCCCCCTTCCCGATCCTCCACAAGGTGATCAGGAAGGCGAGGGTCGAGGACCCAGGCTCATTCTCATTTGCCCCATGGTGGCCACCCGTCCCCGGTTTCCCCGGGCCTCAAGTCCCTCACTTTCCGGGTCCCCCCTCCAGTTTGAAAACCAGGGGGGGACAGGGTCAGGAACCCCGTTCGGGCCCCCCTCCCCGCCCAAACCCCGGATTCTTCACCTCCACGCCTGGCTTTTTGTGTCAGCCCGGCTGCGAACATCCAAATTTTTCCCCCTCGAACGGGCAGGTCCCCTTCCGTCCTCAATACCCTCTCCACGCCGGGGCCTCTAGGAACCCGAGACCTTAAACCCGGGCCTCTCGCCCCGAGCAGCACAGAAATCCCCTTTTCGATTGCAGATGGAGGAAATGGGGGGTTTTTGGTTTCAAAAACCAAATTTTTGTCCTCACAATCGCCCCCCCAACGTTCCAAATAGGAAATTTCCTGTCCACCTTAACCCCCCCCTGTGCTCCAAACCGGGGCCCACGGTCGGCCATCTGCAGAAACCCTTTCCGGGGGCCCAAAGGGGGACCTTCCCTTTTAAGGGAAAGTTTCCTTTCAGAGAAGGGCTCCAGGGGGCTTTTTCTTCGTGAGGCCCCCTTCCCCCAGACGTGTTCCCCCTTTTGGGCCTCTTCACTGTTTTTGAGTCCCCAAAAAAACCCCCCCTTTGGGGCCTTTTTCCTTTCCCTTCCTTTCGACCCCTCTTGGGCTATTTAAGGGCTACCTTCCTCCTGCCCCCGCTTTGCGAGGGCGGGCGGGCGGATCCATGCCCCTTTTGCGGGGACCCCCAAAAACCCTTGCCTTCCCAGAGAGGCTCCGTTTTTTTCTTAAGTTCCTTTTTCCCGGGTTTCCCAGCCCAAAAAACCAGGAACCCGGGGAAATCCTCCCCTTACCTCGTCATCCCCCGTGGCGGATTTCACTAGGGGGCGACACCTTTCGGGCAAAAGCCCTTTGCCCCCCTCGATGTCTTTCCCCACTCTGGGAAAAGCTTGCGCCCCAGGCGGTTTCCAAAGACGTCTTCTTATTTCCATTTAAAACCCCGTAACCCCGAAAGACCCTCTCAAACTGGCACTGGGTTTTAGGTGGCTCTCCAAGGGCGGTCAGAAAAATGCCTATTCCCCGGGATCCCAGGATCTCCCCCTCTTTTTTCCCCCCGGGGCCCCTGAAGGGCAGACGTGGCCCTTGGCAGATTCCAGCACTCTGTTCCCCTTTCGGGCCCCCTCGGAGGCCGCCCTTTTGGGGTTCGGAGAATCCCTTTTTAAAAAAATTTAAATTTTAGGGACATTCCCCCATGGGCCCGGGGGGTAATGGGGTTTTAAAAGGGATATCCTTTTTTTGGCGGCTAAAGCATCCATTCGGGTAACCCCAAAGGGAACCCCTAGGGCACTGCCCCCCTCCCTTTTTTTTTTGAATTCTGCTTTGTCTGAAATGGTACAGTATATGACGCCAAAAAGGGGGTTTGTATTTACTCCCTTTTTTGGGCCCAGTATACTTAAACCCTGTCAGACTCAAAAGCCCCCCCTACCTTCCCCCCTAAACGCCAAGGGGTTTTGGGGGTTTCCTTGGGGCGCGGCCTCGATGAAAAGACGTTTTGGGAAAACTGCACTGGTTCTCCCGACCCGGGGGGGAAGTGGGTTGGGGGACCCGTGAATGTTTATAAATGCATTAGCCACCCCACAAACCTTTGGCCTGGCAAAAGCAGACTAACTGCCGTGAATGCTATTGTCGGGCATTGGGAAGTTACCCAGCCAAACCGGGAGTTAATACAAACCCCCCCATTTTTTTGTAGCAGATTTGCCAAATAAAACCCTTTTATCCTTGCCCATTTTTTAAAATTTTTAAAAAAATTTTAGCCAAATCCAAAGAGCACGGGTTTTTTTTGGCCCTCAGTGGTCTTTTTTTTGTCTTTTAATGTTTTCTTGTTTTTGGGTTTTTACCAATGCATGCAAATAGTCCCAACATTACTTTTCAGGAAAAAAAGCGACGCAAATAGTGGAAACGGGGGAAAAACCAACTTCTTCTTTGGGGGTACAGTTTTAAAATCATATTGTGTCAAAACCCATTCCCCCTACAGCTCCTACCCTTTTCCCGTAGACTTTTTTTCGGGGTTTTGAAAAAGATACAGTTAAAAATTTGTGTTGAAAAAAAGAAGATACAAAATAAACAGAAAAAACTAACATTCAAGATTTTATGCTCCTAAGATAAGTGCAAAATTTTTCCTTAAATTTTTAGTAGTTTAGTTTTTTAGCAACTTTTTTTTCCCATGCTTTCTTTCATTTTATTTCTTACCCCCCTTTGGCTGATTTAGTGTGACTTGATTCCTTTTTGCCCCTGGGTGGGGAATCCCATGGAATGAATTTGAGTATTCTTTACTTGTGGAAAGGGGACTACAAACCACTCACCGTGTCCCCTTGCAAGTCTGATCCAGAGAACGAATGGCGGGAAAAGCAGGCAACATAAAACCAGTCTTTTTCAAGTGGGTTCAATGGTCCCCCTCGGTGTGTAAAGGATTTTACAATGTCGTACTATATTTTCCTGATTTTCATTTCGTTTTTTTTACCCACCCCCCCTTAACCACCCCCTCTTGCGCCGCCCCCCCTTTTTTTTTCCCCTTTTTTCCTTTAACTTTAAATCTTTACAAGTTACTAACATAATGAAGGAGAATTGTTAACCTGCTCTTGCTTTTTTCAACGATTAAATTGTTCAAATATTATTGCTTGGTCAATCGTGAGAGATTGTATCCTTACGTAACCAAGTAAAAGGCTGTCCTGCACAATTTTTTAGCAGTTTCATTATTAAAAGTTGAGTGACCATTTTTTTTCGCTTTACTTGTTACCCCCTTTATGGCTGTACCTTGATTGTTTTATTTTATGCAAAACCCGATTCAATCACCCCTGTCCCCGACAAGTTCGACCCCGCCCCAAAAATCTCCGAGAAATGATATGAAGTTCTCTCTTCAAAAAAAATGGGTGCAGGTCTCCATTGGGGAGTGAAGGATTTACTTTTTTGATATATTTTCCTGCCTTTTTTGATTTCATTGTAATCTCTTTTTTTCCTCCACTAACCAAAAACACCACACACCACCCCCAACACACACACACACACACACACACACACACACCCCACACCAAACCACACACCAAAACACACACACACACACACCACCACACACACCACACACACACACGCACGCATATAAAATGTATATATTATAAATTTTTTTTGTTGGTACAGATCCACGAGTCAAAAATCATGAAAGGGCGTACCCTTTGGGCAGAGAACTTTAGTGCCTCTGTCCGGGTGTAGAACATTGAATCAGAAAGCCACCAGCACATGCCCTGCAGGAATGTGTCAGGGCTGTGGAACAATTTACCCCAGTTTAAGCCCCCCCAGGGATGGTGTACGGGGTGTGTGAGGATGCCTATCTTTCTGTAGGTGGTGTACAAGTCCCCGGGTGGAACGTGCGGGCCCGAGTCAAACGATTTAGGGTACGAGTGAAATTCTCGGCACTGGGAAATATGCAGGGAGTTAAAGCATTTTAAATGTTTTAAAAAGATCGAGTATAAAAATTCAGATGGTTCATTAGGTAAAATAGAGACTATCTGTCAATAATAACTTTAACAATCCTGAGATAAAACTGATTTCAGTTGCTCCCCCATAATATATTCAAAAAATGCGTTCGCAGTACTCTGGATTTGTGAAATGCCGGCTTTGTTTGCACCAGGGCTGTGCAGAGAGAAAACACTGAGGGTCCCACCCCCTGTGTTGTCCTCATCAGCATTCAGCAGGGATTCAAAACCCCAAAGGCAATTCCGTGACAGTTGCATACAAAACCCCAAGTACACACCTCAGTTTGAAAAAAAAATACCCTTGATCCTTTCCTAAGTTTTTGTTTTCGAAATTTTGTCTTGAAATTTTGGGATTCTCGAAGTGATGACGAAAATATTATTTCAGATTGTATTTTTTTCTATTGGTGAATGTCGGCCCCCAAAAGGGTGCCCAGCAGTTTTAAAAATGTTCGTGGTCATTATTCGACATTTTAATCACAGCACTGTGCCTAAAGCCAGAGTGTAAGTGGACGTGATGAAAAAGAACATGCCCTTCAGTGTCCTGGCTCCGGGTTTTGGGGGCTTCACGAAGCAAATGTTTTTGATGTCAATGGAGGGAAGTGTAAACATAAAATATTTCTTTCAACCCAGATGAGGGGGGGGAAAGACTAGTTCAATAAGAACATGCGAGGAAAAGAAACATTTCAAGTATGTTTAAAATCATTTTTTGCTCGAATTACTTAGGTATTCGGTCAGGTTGTAGTATTTGCCTTTCATGAATTAAATTTTGTGTTTGGTTTGACCCATTTGTTATAACATTACCATTTTTAGAGTGGTTTGCGATATTATCCCTCAAGGGCATTCCCGGGTGTAATTGATTAGCGTGGGTTGGGCTTATTTCATTTTTTTACATACAGCGTGTGTGAAAATGCGTCATCCCCAAGTATTTTCCCTCCCTGTCTCACTGACACCCTCCCCCTCACCTTCACCCACCTCAACAACACACTGCAGTTGTTATGGATTTGGCCAGGCACCCAACCTGACCCACCTTTCCTGTTGTATGACCTTGACAGTTACTGCAGAAGAGTCATGCTTCCACAGGACGACACGATGTTGACAGCAATGGTGAGCACAACGTGACCGTGTTTTTTACAAGATTCACGTGCACAGACACGATTTTTTACATGTGATGATGCACACAAAAATGCATTTACACTCTGCTGTGTGACTTCAGACAGCATTGCCCAGATGAAAGTGATGAGTCGTTCTGTGTCCACCCCTCATGTGACGGGTTTTGGTGTGTGAACGGCCAGTCTGGGGCCGGATGGGGCAATACTGTTATGAACTTCTGGCTGCATGGGCAGTTTCTAATGAGGCCACCTGTACGCGTTATTTTGTGTATGAAATTGAGTATCGTCTTGCTCCTATGACCAGAAAGAAAAACATTGTACACAACTTGATGGCACTGGTTATTTCACTCAGCAGGTGATGGGAGCTGACACGACCTGTCCAGACAGTCACTTTCCGTTGTGTAAGCCAGTGGCTGTACTGGTCTTCTGTCTACACCAGATGCAACGGAGTTTCGGATTGTGTTTATGTAGAAGATGAACAAGCCTGTGACAGATCCAGTTGCTTGGTCTTTTCCCGTGTCGGGCTTCTAGGGTGTGTGTGCACAGAGACCATCTGTGTGATGGTTGGAGTCAGTGCCCACTGCAGGATGATGAACTGATGTGTGACAGGACCTGTCCTGAACACTGCCTGTGCCACGGTCACCCGTTTCAGTGTAGCAAACCTTTCGCTGCCAGTGGTTTTTTTTTTTTTGAACTACGCTCCTGGAGCCCAGGGTTCTGGAATGGTGCTGCATGATGTCGTTCACAATGGTATCTCGTTCGTTGGTCATGTCTTCTGTTCCTGTTCAATATTTCTGTGATAAAACTTACCAAACTACAGTTCATCGATGTTTCAAACAATCGAGTGAGAGTTCTCAACATTGCAAATTTCTTGTGTTGCAAATTTAAGAACTTGTATGTACGTGGGAAACAATCCTCTTGTCAAAATGACTAACAGCCTCTGAAGTATGTTCAGTTCTCACTTCAACGAGTGGATATTCAAGACATACTTCAGTGTTATAGCAGTTTTGTGTCAATATCTCCCATTTGGAACACTTCATGCGTCCTTCCTACTGTTGGGAGATGGGTCAGGTTTTTTAATACCCAGATGACTGACTAGACATAAGAGAAATTAGTGAAAACCC
>JAFLJL010004049.1:0-17518 GCA_018398815.1 Conus ventricosus | reverse complement strand
AGCATAAAATTACTTAGAAACTTTGTAAAAGCACGTTAATTAGCCAATCAGAGTCGGCAGAATGTAAGTAAATGTGTATGCATTCATGGTTTTAACACCCCAATCCACCTCCACCCCCACCCCGCCGCAGAGCTGCACATTTCCTCAGGCCGTCCTTACGACGAAAAGCAAAAAAAAAGCGATGCAAGGATGACACCAGAAATCCAACTCGCAGAAAAAAACACGTAGTCATTAACTTACTTACCTAGACTTAAAGAATGCTCCCGCGTCTTGCGACGCATGAGGCAGTCGAGGCGCTCCACTGTGCACGGTAGTAGTAGGGTTAGGGACTTCTCATGCCTCAAAAACGGAGGCGGATGAGGTGGAGGTCACGACCTCGCATTAAAGCGCCTAAGGGGCGAATCATATGACAGAGGATGCTCGGTGATGGCATCGCGAGATCGATGTGGGGTCCCTATTAAAGACCCTACGGGCGATGACAAAGCATGCACGATGTTTGCATCGTGATGGTGCAATCAGCTTTAAAAAAAAAATAAGAAAAAAATGACAGACTGGTTATAGCGACTCGTTTGTTTTCTTTTTTTTTTTTTTGGTTAGGCCCGTCTCCCAAGGGCGACAACACACAAACACATGATGAAAAAAAAAAAGCAGTCAGCTCCCTTGAAAGGCCCGAAGTGTACCCACTTCACCCTACCAGCTGATCATCACTGATTCTCGACATTGCTATTAAAACGCCTTAGGGGGCGAAGGATATGACACAGGATGCTCGGTGAATGCATCGTGAGATCGATGTGTGCTCGCTATTAAAGACCCTAACGGCGATGACAAGGCATCCACGGTAATTTATACGCCTGTCTGTCAACTTATAAAAAGCTGAATGTTTTTTTAACCATCGAACTGTATAATCGAATCTAGAAGGCTATATCAACGTATTTGCGTGCCAAAAAAAAGAAAATCATGTTGCATCAGAGCATCGTGATATTAGTCTAAATGACATGTTCTCCCCCGTCCGCTGATCGTTTGAGCTATAAACTGACTAAAGTCAAAGCAAAAAGTAATTTTAACTTTAGTCAGTCTAACAGAACGAAGGACCACGCAGGAAACACCACGAGGAGGTGGGGACTGTTTCCCAAAAATAATGGAGTAAACAGCACACTCTGATACAAGAAAAAAATAAAACGACTATTAGAACAGTCATCAAGACCACAATCACGTTGGAACGCTATCATACAAATACAGAAAAAAGAAGCTGCCAGGGAGGGGTCAACGAAACAAAGTCTATACAGGCGTAGGAAAAGTTGTGACACCGTCAGAAGCGAGAACTCGTTTAATGTAAAAAAAAGGAAAGAGATTGCGGGTTTGAGCGTACGTAAATATAGATTTTCCGTCTGTTCTGAACCCTATGTTTTTTCCACACCCACTCTCTCGCGTTTGAAGAACCTTTTGGTAGGTTTCTTTGGTGAAGGCGTTGTGTTTTTTACTCAACCCTTTACAGCTGAATTTGGTTTGTTCTTTCCCAGAACAGAAATAGGTTTTTAGAACAGAGCCCCACAAAGAAATCTCCTGTGTATTCGACTTTGAACAAGCCGGGTGTCCGTTTGTCATATTTGGCACGAACGAGGCAATCGGCGCACTGTTTGGCATCCCCGCGCGCTCGGTGTTGTAACCAGTTTGAAAGAGTGATAGTTCTCCAAGGCCAGGGGGGTTACGTGCACCCCCGTCACACTTAACGAAACATAGCTGAAATTGTTCCTTAGAGTCTCCTGATCAAAATAAAAAAATGTTTCCATGAAAAAGTTGGGTCTCACTATTGGTTTTCGGCCTGTATGTAACACTACCCGCCAACTTTCATAATAAACAGCAATACATGTATAACCTTGGAAGCAGTGGTTTTATTTCTCTAAACCTTTGATTTTTTTTCTCAGAAATAGTTTACCAGATGGACATTCTGTTGATAAATGTCTTAAGTAGTGTCCAGTATGTAATTACTTGGGAATAGGGCCATGCTAGCAATTGGAAGTATTGGTTTTTGCAGCATCTCTTCTGTAAGATTTCACTCGACTAAAAACTATGAACTATGTTAATGTTTTATTGGTCTAGTTTGCAAGTACAATGTCTTAGGCTACCTGACAACCATATTTTGAAGTCAGTTTAGTAAGTTTTGTTTACTGTGAGATCAGATTTGTCTCCCCTACCCCCTAAATTGGACAATTTCGAGAAATTGCGGAAACAGTTCTTGCTTTGTTCTGATTTTAATTTCTATCATTGTGAGATTATATATTTGAATTCAAATCACAATTGCACTTATTTTAAGTGTTTTAGACTGTATTGTATTATTTTGTGACCTTCAACACAAAATGAGTTAGGTTTTCTTGGCGTTTTCAGTCATTCTGCATCAAGAGTCTGAGTCAAGTGAATCCTCCAGTTCATCTTGTAGAACCGGTTCAAAGTCAACATCCATTTCATCATTCTCTTGGTCCTGAATGTCTCTGACTAGGTCTTCGATACTGTCTGGGGAAGTACGAGCTCCTCTTCTTCCTCCGTCCACACTGGCACGAGCATACCATCATCTTCCATCCAGCCATGTCCAGTCGTCGGGTCAGGGACCTCAGGGAGAGGTCATGCGCTCTCTTCCAGATTGCGACTTGGAAGTTTGACCTCAGCACATGTTGCTTCAGACTTTTGCGGCATGGAGGGAAGCTAGCCAAGTCAACATTCAGGTTGGCACTGATAGTATCATCTTTACATCTTTTCTTTCAGTGCCAAGTAGCGCAACTCGTCGACTTTCTTGATGCGTTGCCGGCCATAGAGAAGGCACGTGAACTCTTCCAGATCATCAAACACCTGCTCAGACACTGTCCAAGCGTCACCAAGGCAGGCGAAGATAGGCACAAACTTTGGTTTGTTTTGGAGGTGTGTCAATGCCTTAACCTTTTCCTTTTCCCTTGAATGCGCTGGTGGAGTCACAGCCCGTGAAAGCATGCATTGACAAGGGGCTGAAGAGAATGGCTGTGTGAGTTCTGCAGAAGAGATGTCACGTTCAACAAGCGTTTCTTGTTCCCCCGCCCAGTGTCAAATAGCACCTGTATTCCCTCAAGTTGTGAGGCATGAGCCAGCAGAATAAAAAACACATCTGTGTCAGGAGATTTCACCCTCACATACTTGTAGCCTTCTGTCTTGCATGCAAACAGTACAGAACGACGCGTGAGTCAGTTTCTTCCTGTGTGGATGTCAACTCAGGGAGCGTTTCTTTTGTTGTCTTCTTGCCGTCAGACACATAGCCTGTGAGCCTTTCCATCACAGACAGGATGCAATTTTTGCCTTGAAGTTTCGGAGCTAGAGTGTCTCTGCTCCACAATTCCAGCATCCAGCCTCACAAGTTGGCCTTGTTTTCATCATTTGTTAAGAATTGTGCCCAGTCGCATGCTCTCTTTGTGGACTC
The DNA here is from genome assembly GCA_018398815.1 of Conus ventricosus. Classification (NCBI taxonomy): domain Eukaryota; kingdom Metazoa; phylum Mollusca; class Gastropoda; order Neogastropoda; family Conidae; genus Conus; species Conus ventricosus. The sequence goes on along the minus strand of JAFLJL010004049.1, from coordinate 14,076 downwards.
TCCGAGAATGACTTTTTCCCCTACACCTCTCTCTCCTCCTTTCCATTGACTTCACGCTGCCTTCATGGTACATGTCGGTGCTCATGACAAAGTCCGTGTTCTTAGGCTCATGTCAAACACTTTCAGGGCAATCTCTTTATATGTCGATGGCACCTGAGTCATAGCATGGAATACAGCGTTCCCATCCATGACTGTCATAGTGTCCTCATCAGGGGGAACATCTGCATCTTCCACTCCTTTGGTCAGCCAGTGAAAACCGCTGCTCTTGTCTGTCTTGGTAAGGAAGTTGTCGGCTGTTCCTAGGGAGTATGGGACAGGCGTCAGCCGACAACTTCCTTACCAAGACAGACAAGAGCAGCGCTTTCACTGGCTGACCAAAGGAGTAGAAGATGCAGATGTTCCCCCTGATGAGGACACTATGACAGTCATGGATGGGAACGCTGTATTCCATGCTATGACTCAGGTGCCATCGACATATAAAGAGATTGCCCTGAAAGTGTTTGACATGATGCCTAAGAACACGGACTTTGTCATGAGCACCGACATGTACCATGAAGGCAGCGTGAAGTCAATGAAAGGAGGAGAGAGGTGTAGGGGAAAAAGTTCATTCTCGGAGAGTCCACAAAGAGAGCATGCGACTGGGCACAATTCTTAACAAATGATGAAAACAAGGCCAACTTTGTGAGGCTGATGCTGGAATTGTGGAGCAGAGACACTCTAGCTCCGAAACTTCAAGGCAAAAATTGCATCCTTGTCTGTGATGGAAAGGCTCACAGGCTTGTGTCTGACGGCAAGAAGACAACAAAAGAAACGCTCCCTGAGTTGACATCCACACAGGAAGAAACTGACTCACGCGTCGTTTCTGTACTGTTTGCATGCAAGACAAGAGGCTACAAGTATGTGAGGGTTGAAATCTCCTGACACAGATGTGTTTTTTTATTCTGCTGGCTCATGCCTCACAACTTGAGGGAATACAGGTGCTATTGACACTGGGCGGGGGAACAAGAAACGCTTGTGAACGTGACATCTCTTTCTGCAGAACTCACACGCCATTCTCTTCAGCCCTCTTGTCAATGCATGCTTTCACGGGCTGTGACTCCACCAGCGCATTCAAGGGAAAAGGAAAGGTTAAGGCATTGACACTCCTCCAAAACAAACCAAAGTTTGTGCCTATCTTCGCCTGCCTTGGTGACGCTTGGACAGTGTCTGAGCAGGTGTTTGATGATCTGGAAGAGTTCACGTGCCTTCTCTATGGCCGGCAACGCATCAAGAAAGTCGACGAGTTGCGCTACTTGGCACTGAAAGAAAAGTGTAAAGATGATACTATCAGTGCCAACTGAATGTTGAGACTGGCTAGCTTCCCTCCATGCCGCAAAAGTCTGAAGCAACATGTGCTGAGGTCAAACTTCCAAATCGCAATCTGGAAGAGAGCGCATGACCCTCTCCCTGAGGTCCCTGACCCGACGACTGGACATGGCTGGATGGAAGATGATGGTATGCTCGTGCCAGTGTGGACGGAGGAAGAAGAGGAGCTCGTACTTCCCCAGACAGTTATCGAAGACCTAGTCAGAGACATTCAGGACCAAGAGAATGATGAAATGGATGTTGACTTTGAACCGGTTCTACAAGATGAACTGGAGGATTCACTTGACTCAGACTCTGATGCAGAGTGACTGAAAAACGCCAAGAAAGCCTAACTCATTTTGTGTGAAGGGTCACAAAATAATACAATTACAGTCTAAAACACTTAAAATAAGTGCAATTGTGATTTGAATTCAAATATATAATCTCACAATGATAGAAATTAAAATCAGAACAAAGCAAGAACTGTTTCCGCAGTTTCTCGAAATTGTCCAATTTAGGGGTAGGGGAGACAAATTCTGATCTCACAGTAAAAAACTTACTAAACTGACTTCAAATATGGTTGTCAGGTAGCCTAAGACATTGTACTTGCAAACTAGACCAATAACACATTAACATAGTTCATAAGTTTTTAGTCGAGTGGAAATCTTACAGAAGAGATGCTGCAAAAACCGATACTTCCAATTGCTAGCATGGCCCTATTCCCAAGTAATTACATACTGGACACTACTTAAGACATTTATCAAACAGAATGTCCATCTGGTAAACTATTTCTGAGAAAAAAATCAAAGGTTTAGAGAAATAAAACCACTGCTTCCAAGGTTATACATGTATTGCTGTTTATTATGAAAGTTGGCAGGTAGTGTTACATACAGCCGAAAACCATAGTGAGACCCAACTTTTTCATGGAAACATTTTTTTATTTTGATCAGGAGACTCTAAGGAACATTTTCAGCTATGTTTCGTTAAGTGTGAAGGGGGGTGCACGTAACCCCCTGGCCTTGGAGACTATGAAGCATGTCGTTGACAAGCTTGACTCGGAAACCACCGATTGTAGTCAACGGAAAACTGCTGTCGCATGGAGGGTCGTACGACTTGGTCCAACCTTCGATGACTGAGTGCCATGTACAGCGAATCCGTATCCATCTCCGAAAGTTGAAAATCTGATCTGTTGACAAATTTGTCCAATAATCATAATAAAACTGCAACATTCGCAACTTGGCATATTGGTAGACGAAATAACCAATCTGGATTGGGAGTGCCCAGTTGATCTTTTTTTTTTACTCATTTCCACTTCTACAACACCGCCACCTAGCTCAGTCAGTTTTTGAAACCGACTTTCATTGACGAGTTTGGGGGCTTGATCCACGGTGACATAATGAATGTCTCGGTGTTTGGCGATGTAGTCAGCGTTTTACCATTGGCACTGTTGCCTAGCAATTTGAAGGTTTCAGCCAAAAAAGTCTGCAATGAATCCTTATCACCCTGTCTGCGTGTGTCAGACACCCGTTCACCCTCTTCCTTGAAACACGGTTGGGTGTGTACTCAAGGGACTAATGTGATGTTGTTCACAACAAGACCATGTTCCAAGTACCACTTGAGTAATGTGTGTATGATGTGGTGTTTTGTATCGATTCTGACACGTCACTTGATGTGCATGAGTTAGCAGTAACAGTTGACTCATACAAATCAATATATGGTGGGGTTTCGGCTGTGTCAAGGACGCAATCGCCTTTAAGTATAGCGTGTTAGGTTGGGTGCTTCACCCATCGCAAGGTCATTTCCGGCAAGCGACTAAGGGAAGCAACCGTCTCTGGTCTTTACTTTCCTTTTAACCGAGAGGGTAACAAACCTTAGCCTACGTTGACACATTTTTTCAGTCATTAATCGTGGGGACCGATCAATAACACTAAATTAAGGGAGGCTAGAGGGGGTTTGCACCTGACTTTTTAATACCGCATCATACAACGATAACACTTTTTTTTCCTTTCCCATCCCTAGGCTAGCCGGGACATTGCGCCTGCCACAAAAACGATGACACATTTTTTTTCTTCCCCACTAATCTAGGAGTGGTCCGTTAAGCTGTCACATATTGCACCATATAACAAATTCACAAGTGTTCACTGGGTCGTGCGGGTTTAAAACGAGGACCGTGATCGAGACAGAGATAGAAAAATACACATAAACGCAGACAGACAGAGTGTCACGGGTTGTCACGAGGCCTATGACGATTGGCCCATCTGGGGTAGTAGAATTATTCATTTATTTATTGGGGTTGTTGTTGTCGTGTATCAGTCCCTTAATGTGGCTTGTGGTGTGTTTGCACCTTAATGTAGTTCAGATCAGGTAGGTTTACTTTCTCTCTCTCTCTCTCCCCTCTCTCTCTCTCTCTCTCTACTCCTTCTCTCTCTCTCTCTCTCCTCTAATTTCACTGTCCGTGCAATCATCCTGCAGGTTCACCGGTGGCTGGTACCTTTCGCTTGAACTGGCTGTCTCTATCGGCCTCTCACCTGTCTTTTTTACCTGCCGCACGTGCAGCATTCCTCTTAGGCTTGAGGTATTCTCACTCTGTGACGTAGGGTGGCATGTTGGCTGCCATCGGTTAGGAGGTTTTCTCTTCACTCGAGCGGAAGATGTCCCTGGGAGCGCCCGCTCCGGTTTTGGTTCTCTACCACATCGTCGAAGGTACGGTCGGTACCTTCATTCCTACAGTCGGCCTGTAGGGGAGGGACGTCACCCTCTTTTCCGCAATCTGCTCTGCTGGTCCTCTCGACTGGACAGAGGGCAGAGAGTCGCTTGACCCGCTACTTTTGGGTCACCCACGGGTAGCTGGTAAGCATCAGTTTCGTGGTTTGTTTTTTTTTTTTTTGTTGTTAGCCGGCTAATTCTTCTCTTTTGCGCAATTTCCTTTTGTTTTCAAATTATAAAAGAAATATTGTTTGAGACCACTTTTTCTGGTTAATTCAATCTTTTTAAACCTGGCCAATCAAAATTATATCCAAAATTCTTTCTCCTTTCAATGCATCTGTGATGCGGTAGTCGGTGGGGATAGGGGAGAACCTGGTGATTCAGGGTTGGTACTTCCTTGGTCTCGCTCGTCCGCCCCTGTCACAATCACCGGTCTCTTATCTTCGGCCACCATCTGTTTGTGTGTGCAACGGAACGAGTTTTATGTTTGCGAGCGTGCGTACGCATGATTAGTCGTTTGGATGCGTGGTTGGAGAAATTGTGTTATTTTGAAATGTTGCTATAAAATGTGGGGATAATTGTGCCATTGAATTATTATTATTTGCAAATGTGGTGGCAGTTATAAAGCAATGGTTGCTGAAATTAGTTTCAGATCCTAAGAAAGGAAAATGTTGAACGTGAGTAAGGGAAGGATGAAGAAAATAAATTGCTATTCGTTTGTTTAGCCTGTTAATGTAATCTCTTACCTGCTTCGTGTGAGGAGACCTTTAGCGAACATTCCTCATTTGGTTTGTTTACTGTGTTATGCTCAGGTCTGTGTTGAGCTGGTGTTACTAATGTATTCAGCAAACACCTCCCCTCGCCCATCATGCGAGTGGCTGTTAGGATTAAGCAGCAAATTTCAGACCGTACTGACTGCGGGGTTCTAGTACCCTTCTTTCCTTCCAGTTCCTTCCCGCTTTCTCTCCTCCCAGGGGCTTCACCAGAAGCTTGCGCTGTTGGGGCAGCGCAGTGTGAGGAGCACGTGGACCTTGCTGGATGGTCCTAACCCCTGTCCGGGACCTTCAGCAACAACGCCTCGTCCCGCGGGATGCGTTCTCCACTGTCCTCGGACTCCCTACAGCTCATGTGACCAGTGTGGTTAGCTCTGTGTCGTGCAATTTGGAGGTGTGTCTGTCAATGGTGTCGGCATTGAAAGACTCCGTTCAAGAACAACCCGGTTTTGGGGGCACCTGATGCGACACGGTGCTCCCAGTGGACTTTGAAGAGGCAGGGGTGTGGGGGAACCACATGAAGCACGGAAAGGAATGTGTGCTGGAAATGCTTATTTATGATTATAGTTATGTTGTGTGCGTTGAAATGCTTGTTTGTGACTATGTGTATGTCGTGTGTGTTGAAATGCTTAATTGTGTATGTCGTGTGTGTTGAAATGCTTGATTGTGATTGTGCATGTTTGTGTGTGTTGGAATGCTTATTTGTGTCTATGTATGTTTTAGTATGAATAAATGGTGTATTGTATTGTAATCTTTCTTGTGGGGGTCTCTCACGAGGCGTGTGAGGTCGGTCACTCCCTTCACACCCATCTAGACCGATCCTGTCAGGGCAGACCTCCAGGGGTCGTTCGTGACATTTGTGGGGGCTCGTCCGGGATGTGAAGGGTTTTGGCTGTCTCTCTCGTTTCGTGGAGTACCTGTCCAGTTCTGTCTGTTTTGTATACGTTTAGTCAGTTTGTCGTGTTTGTTTGTGGGTGGTTGGCTGGGTGACTCTAGCATGTAGGGAGTCATTTGGTGGCCTGAAGGAACATCTGGTGTGACTGGGGAGTCGAGTTGAGATGAAGGGGAATCGACCGCGTCCAGACCTCCTTTTTCCGCCGGGTGCCTCAGCAGATACGGCCGTAAGACTTTCCTTTCTGTTGCCACTCAGTCTGCCATTCCTGTTTTGTAGTTAACCAGTTTTCTTTACCGGGTGGTTATTGAGTACAGGTGGGTGTATCGGACGTTAGTGTCACTTTCTCCTTTCTCCGGATTCCTTCTGTCATTTTTTTTTTTTTTTTTTTTTTTTGTCGGTGAGCCCCACCGCACTGTTGCTCGTGTTGTGGAGCGCTGTTTGCCAAAATGGGAGCAGCCTTGACATTTCCTCCTTATGTATTATCTTTTATTTTGAATTTTTGGTTGCTCTTTGTTGACTGAACTCCACTGTCTTGTCGCTCTTGTGTTTTGAGCGCGGGGTCGTGAAGGTAACTTGGTCACGGGAGTCTTTTTGTCCTTTTCATTTCAATAAAGATTGTATGTTGACACTTTTTATTTGCTGTTTCTCAGTCAGTCACCAAGAGACGTGACATATTCACGTGGTATCTGTTTTTTCAAGTGGAATTGTCTTTCCCCTGTATTTGAGAACCGTAGGATATAGTTGTCATGGCAACGTCCGGTGCTGGCGGCATGGCGACACGTGCGTCGAAGAAGAAAGGTCTTCAAAATGTAGTCCCCACTATTAGTACCAGTACTTTGACTACAGGGACTCTACTTATTCCAGTGCTGTAGCCGATAGTCCCGCGAGTACTTTCGTTGCTTCTTCGCTGGGGGATCTTTCTGCCGAGACCCCACCTGACACGTCCGCTCGGATGCGTCAGAGTATAGTTAAGCAACTGTGGGCTTCTGTTGGGTCGCAGAGACCGAAACCCCTCTCCTCTCCATGCTTCCCCTCGTAAGGAGTACGCCCCGGGGGACTTTCCTCATGGGAAAGTCGAGACCCAAGGGACGGGTCAAACGGTCATCCCCCCGTGTCGGGAGTGGTGAATCCTGCCCAGGACATCGCCTCCATCCTGATGTTTCTGGAGCGACAGCGACGAAGGATGAGGCCCTCCATCGGGAAGAGGAAACTTGGCGTAGGAAAGAGGCTGCCAGACAGGAAGCCCTTCGTCGGGAAGAGTTAGCTCTGCGCAGAGAGAGACTTCCAGACAGGAAGCTCTGCGTAGGGAAGAGGCTTCTAGACGGGAAAAGCTCTGCGTAAGGAAGAGGCTACGCTGCGTAGGGAAGAGCTAGATAGGATGGAAGCCTGCGTAGGGAAGAGGCTGCTCTGCGCAGAGAGGAGACTGCTAGACAGGAAGCACAACGTAGGGAAGAGATGGAACAACTTCTTTCGCGGACTCCCGCATCTGTAAGTCAGGGGGTTAATCAACAAGCAAACGATAGAGTTTGAGGCCCAAAATTAAAGCTTCCAGAGTTCAGACCTAGTGAGGACATTGATATGTTCTTAAGAGCATTTTGACAAGGTAGCTAGTTCATACCAATTGTCTGAGGAACAAAAGGCCATGCACCTTTTTTCTGGATTATCAGGTGCTGCAAGGGAGTGTGTGCTCACTCTAAATGAAGGCGCGTCTTATGCAGACATGCAGTTGGCTCTGCGTAAACGTTTCCACCTTACCCCAGAGACGTACAGGAGGAAGTTCAGGTCCATCAAAAAGAATAACGACGAGACCTTCGTGCAGTTTGGAGATAGGCTGCGCAAAACGCTAGGGTACTGGCGTCAGTTGGCTAAGCTGGAGATTGAGGATCTGATTCTCATCGAACAGCTTACCAACACCGTGTCCCCAGAGTTGAGGATCCGTATAGGCGAGACAGCACCACAGGATTTCGCGGCTGCGATTCATACCGCTGAGGTGTTTGCTGAAGCCCGTAGAGCTTATGGGCATCGCCCAGATACGGACAGGAAGACCCTCACAGGATTTAGTGCAATAAGGCGCCGACGACTGCTAGCGGTCGAACAAGGCAGGCAGTTCATCGGGGACCTCAGCACCCGACTGTGTTTTCTTTGTGGTCGTCCTGGCCACATTAGGAAAGATCCCCTAGAGCTGCCGGTATCATGGGCTAGTTTCCCGCGTCCTCGTGCCTCGGCTAACGTGGGGTCCATCCGGCTTCTGGTGGTACAGAGTGTCCAGTGTTTCTTTCTGTTGTTGGTTCTTCCTTGGTCGACACCATCAGGGATTCGGGAGCATCAACGCTCTTTGTGGATAAGGATTTGGTTTCCCCTGAGGCTCAGCGGGTGTGCCAGTTATGATGTGTGCGGGTTGGAGGCTGGTTTTTTACCTCCACCCGTCCTTCTGTACTCATTCCTATCTCCACCCCCTACTTCTGTGGCGAAGTATGGGCCATCGCGGTGGAGCGACCTCTGTATTCCCTTCTCATAGGGAACACCATCACCTTCGCAGACGGACGCACTCAGTCTGTGTCTACGGATTCTGCCCGTACAGGCGTGTGTGGGAGTTACCCACGCGCGCCAAAGCCAAGAAGCAGGAGCAGGAATTGCGTCCTGTTCTTCAGCCGATCTCTGACGAGTTCTGGCAAAAGTCGATCCTGCTACCATGGTTCGTCTTCAGGCCAGGGACGTGGGTGTCGAACGCCTACGACAACTGGTGGATCGTCCCGCTCAGTCTGCCCGGCATGCTAAGGTGAGCTTTAAGCTCCACAAGGGGATCCTCTTTAGGGTTTTCACTCAGACAGATCGGGTAGCCAAGCAACTAGTCGTTTCCCAAACCTTGAGAGAATCTGTTCTCCGGCAGGCCCATGATTCACCCATGGCAGGCCATATGGGCTCAAAGCGGACTCTCGAGCGAGTTAGACAGGACTTCTTCTGGCCGGGATGAACTCCCCAGGTTAGGCAGTACTGCCGCAGTTGCGATGTCTGCCAACGGACAGCGCCTAAGGGTCGTTTGAAGCGTGTTCCCCAAGGGTCAGTGCCACTGGTTGGGAAGCCATTCAGTAAGGTTGGTGTCGACCTGGTGGGACCCATTAATCCACCATCCAATCGCGGTCACCGCTACATTTTGGTAGTGGTAGACTACGCGACTCGATACCCAGAGGCTGTCCCGCTTAGAACTATCGATGCCCCTACTGTTGCTGAAGCTCTCTGGCAGATTTGGACGCGCACTGGCGTGCCCAAGAAGAAGTACGGCCGGAAGTTTGTACTGGAGAGCGATCATCATCCTCTCCAGTGCCTGGACCGGATCCGGCCAGTCAGTCGTTGACTCATGGGTTAGGCAGTGGAGCTGCAGAGTCATGCTTTCACTTTTCGCCATATCAAGGGTTCCAGCAATACGGATGCTGACTATCTCAGCCGAGCTCCGTAGTCAGCACATTGGAGAAATCAGTCAGAGGGACACTTCCCTCAACCAGGGTTATATCCCCTTTTGGTCTGTGTATCAGTGTAGTGACAGTTTTCACTTCAGTGATGTTAGCAGTAGTGAATCACCACTAGCTCGGGAGCTACTTTTATTGTTGGAAGGTTTCCTTAGTTGTTTGATAAATGTAGTATAATGTATCTCCCTATGTAATTCTATCGTGGAATGTTTGTATTGGATTTATCGTACTCTGTCGATCACAGAGGGTTGGTTCGGTCCCATTGTTGTGAATTTGCACATGCGTCAAGTTCAAAGGAGCACTGTATCTCAGAGAAACAGATGCTTTTAGAAGGGGGGTTTGTCACGGGTTTGTCACGAGGCCTATGACGATGGCCCATCTAGGGTAGTAGAATTAAATTTATTTATTTATTGTGGTTGTTTGTTGTCGTGTATCAGTCCCTTAATGTGGCTTGTGGTGTGTTTGCACCTTAATGTAGTTCAGATCAGGTTAGGTTTACTTTCTCTCTCTCTCTCTCTCTAATTTCACTGTCCGTGCAATTCATCCTGCAGGTTCACGGGTGGCTGGTACCTTTCGCTTGAACTGGCTGTCTCTATCGGCCTCTCACCTGTCTTTTTACCTGCCGCACGTGCAGCATTCCTCTTAGGCTTGAGGTATTCTCACTCTGTGACGTAGGGTGGCATGTTGGCTGCCATCGGGTTTGGAGGTTTTCTCTTCACTCGAGCGGAAGATGTCCCTGGGAGCGCCCGCTCCGGTTTTGGTTCTCTACCACATCGTCGAAGGTACGGTCCGGTACCTTCATTCCTACAGTCGGCCTGTAGGGGAGGGACGTCATCTCTTTTCCGCATCTGCTCTGCTGGTCCTCTCGACTGGACAGAGGCAGAGAGTCGCTTGACCCGCCACTTTTGGGTCACCCACGGGTAGCTGGTAAGCACAGTTTCGTCTTTTTTTTTTTTTTTTTTTTTTGTTAGCCGGCTAATTCTTCTCTTTTGCGCAATTTCCTTTTGTTTTCAAAATTATAAAAGAAATATTGTTTGAGACCACTTTTTCTGGTTAATTCAATCTTTAACCTGGCCAATCAAAATTATATCCAAAATTCTTTCTTCTTTCAATGCATCTGTGATGCGGTAGTCGGTGGCGATAGGGGAGAACCTGGTGATTCAGGGTTGGTACTTGCTTGGTCTCGCTCGTTCCGCCCCTGTCACAATCACCGGGCTCTTATTCTTCGGCCACCGTCTGTTTGTGTGTGCAACGGGAACGAGTTTTATGTTTGCGAGCGTGCGTACGCATGATTAGTCGTTTGGATGCATGGTTGGAGAATTGTGTTATTTTGAAATGTTGCTATAAAATGTGGGGATAATTGTGCTATTGAATTATTATTATTTGCAAATGTGGTGGCAGTTATAAAGCAATGGTTGCTGTATTAGTTCAGTTCCTAAGAAAGGAAATGTTGAACGTGAGTGAGGGAAGGATGAAGATATAAATTGCTATTCGTTTGTTTAGCCTGTTAATGTAATCTCTTACCTGCTTCGTGTGAGAGACCTTTAGCGAACATTCCTCATTTGGTTTGTTTACTGTGTTATGCTCAGGTTCTGTGTTGAGCTGGTGTTACTAATGTATTCAGCAAACACCTCCCCTCGCCCATCATGCGAGTGGCTGTTAGGATTAAGCAGCAAATTTCAGACCGTACTGACTGCGGGGTTCTAGTACCCTTCTTTCTTCCAGTTCCTTCCGCTTTCTCTCCTCCCGGGGGCTTCACCCGAAGCTTGCGCTGTTGGGGTCGCGCAGTGTGAGGAGCACGTGGACCTTGTAGATGGTCCTAACCCCTGTCCGGGACCTTCAGCGACAACGCCTCGTCCCACGGGATTGCGTTCTCCACTGTCCTCGGACTCCCTACAGCTCATGTGACCAGTGTGGTTAGCTCTGTGTCGTGCAATTTGGGGGGGTGTGTGTCATGGTGTCGGCATTGAAAGACTCCGTTCAAGAACAGACCCGGTTTGGGGGACCTGATGCGACACGGTGCTCCCAGTGGACTTTGGAGAGGCAGGGATGTGGGGGAACCACATGAAGCACGGAAAGGAATGTGTGCTGGAAATGCTTATTTATGATTATAGTTATGTTGTGTGCGTTGAAATGCTTGTTTGTGACTATGTGTATGTTCGTGTGTGTTGAAATGCTTAATTGTGTATGTCGTGTGTGTTTGAAATGCTTGATTGTGATTGTGCATGTTGTGTGTGTTGGAATGCTTATTTGTGTCTATGTGTGTGTTGGTATGAATAAATGGTGTATTGTATTGTAATCTTTCTTGTGTTGGGCTCTCGCGAGGCGTGTGAGGTCGGTCACTTCCCTTCACACCCATCTAGACCGATCCTGTCAGGGCAGACCTCCAGGGGTCGGTCGTGACACAGAGACACAGATGGACAGAGGCACAGACAGATAATAATGAAAAGGAGAAGGAGGAAGAGGAAGAAGAAGAAGAATCCTCACTAAACTCACTGTATTAAGAATTACTTGTATTTTCGAAATCGAACAAAAGAGTTATATCTAAAATCAAATTCCAAATTCTCACAGAATAATTTCAGGGTTTTTTTTTTGTTGTTTTTTTTAAGCTCCTTTCCCACACAACGTAATGATAACGCTCTGGTCCTGACCTTTATTAATAAACAACAAAAGAAAATGCTTACCAATGAGTTATTTATCACAATTATTATTTCAGCAACAGACATCTTGCAGAAATGATACAGTTAAAATAGGTCTTATCATGTAACGTTTGCTCTTTTAAAAAAAAAAAAGCACTGACCAATGAAAGTTAAATCAGAAACGTTCTTACCTTCATTTCACTGTTTATTATGAAGGTTTTATGAAGGTATGTCCTTGGCCGAGAGATACGACATTTAATGTGACCTTCCATCACGAAATGGGTCTCTTATCACCAAACAGTTGTTTGGGAGTTTTACATGATCTAAAAACACTTTTTACGCTCGTTTTATTGGAGGGAAAACCACATGCAAATCAGATGTTTAGTTTTTGAGATGCGGGGTTTAGAAAACGGTACCACTCTAAGCAACCCTTTTGATAAAATGAGGAAATCTGAATGACATTGGATAACTATTTCAGACAAGGCAAGTATAGTTGACACAGTTTAAATGTCACAACTGTGAGCTTTTGAACGATGTGTGTCACTTGTTGGGTCCATTGTAAATGAAGAGGGGACACGGATTGTCGTGAATTTCTCTTGTGGACATTTTTTTCCGGAGTCAGTCATTAATATTTGTACTTATTAGGTGCTGTGACCATTCATAACTGAGTATATACACGTTATCACAGAAGACAAGGGGGGGTTAACCTTGATATGAGTGTCAGGGTTTTATGATGGTATGTCCTTAGCTGGGAGGTCCAACATTAAATGAGATGAGGTTGATGCTACATGATCGGGATGTCCTTACCCGTGGCGTACAACCTTAGATGACATGTGTTTGCTGTAGGAGTTTTAATCGAGGAAAGATTATGGAGACTAAAAACACGTCTGTGAGGTCTGTCACGCATCTTTCCAGAGAAATATAACCTGCAAAAGACATATGCAATCTGTACATACTTTAGACACATCTCATATTTTGCAACGTTTGCCATGAAAATTTCGTAACAAAAGAAAATTTCGATTTACATTTAATATCTCACGACAACAAACGGCTGCGAGAAGAGGGGAAAAAAACCTAAAGAAAGATTGAAAGAAGAAAAACGGAGAGAAAAAAGAGCAGGAAGAAAAAAAGAACACTTTATCATCAGTCTGTTGGGCAAAACAAAAGGCGACGAATAGATCTGAGGGGTGGTGGTGATTTCATTCAAGATGATATTGCTCCGAAATCCGGCAGATTTTACGCCGACAGCTGGAGCACCATTCGCTCTCATTCTTTTGAGGGCAAGCATGAACGCATGTTTTACATCCGCTGGGAGCATCGGGGAAGACCGGATTGGACGACCGCCTCAACGCCATTTTTGAGAGGCAAAGCAAACGATTTAAAATCAACCTCAGCCACACAGAGACAACGATGACCATCGTTTCTTTCATGCATCCAGAAACAACGTCCGAGTCACGGACACTCCTCGTTGATCAACAACAGACAAGATATCGAGCGATTCCTGGAAGACATTAACGACCAGGATGTCTGGGAACACGCCAGACAGCAACATCCCGACTCAAAGTAGATGGTCCATTCCATCGCCTCAACCAGCTTCTGTATCAACCTCTTCCGGACTACCCCACTGGCTGCTGCGATCGTCCTCCATCTGATTTCATCACGACCATCAAGGGCATCTACCCAGAGAATGTAAATATGCGGGTTCAAGACCACCCATCTTATTTTGCACGAAAACCTCCCTTTTCACATACACATCACGTCCATCTCATGTCAGTTTTGGCTAAAATTAACACTCGTTTCACAAAAAAATTAACACATCAAAACCTCTAAAATTGACGTAATTAGTACATTAAAATGGGGCCCTTACGTGCTAGATAAGAGTTGGTGATCGTGAACCCACATATTTACATTCTCTCCAAGGACATAAAAAATTAAGGGTTTACAACGCTATTAACGTCCGCGGGACTGAGTCCTTGCTACTTTTCTAGTATGCTCTTCTACTTCCAGCTCTATTAATAAAATCAGAACAAACAATGGCTTTCCATCTTGATTAGTTATTTTTACATCAATGAATTTATATCTACGCTAATAATTCTTTAAATTGGCTGTCTCCATCAAACGTATATAACTGATAATCGTAAACCCTGCCTAGTTGGTAGCAAACCTTAGAACTGTAGACGGATGCCAGCAAACAAATTAGCACATGTTTTTAACTCTTGTAAAGGACTACAACATTTGGGTTCCCAAAAAAG
>JAFLJL010004048.1:0-16383 GCA_018398815.1 Conus ventricosus | reverse complement strand
CCTTTTTATGTTTAACTGTGTGTGAAGTTACCATCGCTAGACTTTTTTTTTTACCTGCGCATGTGTACAAGCCGTTTTAATTTTGACAGACAGCGAAAGCGTGGGACTGTTTCAAGGTTGGTAGTAATGGTATATACAATATGTCACTTTGTAAACCCTGCAAACTGTTCAAACACCATTTCATACGGGTTCATGGCTTTTGAAAAATAAATTATCCGTAGTTCGATCTGTTGGTTTATGTATCTGTTTGTAATTTAGCTACAGCTACAAGAAGTGGGAGGGAAGATGGGAGTGGGTGGGAGTGGTGGAGTGGGGGGGGACGGAAGGGAAGATGGGAGTGGGTGGGGTGGGGAGTGGGGGACGGGAGGGAAGATGGAGTGGGTGGGGTGGGGAGTGGGGACGGAAGGGAAGATGGGACTGGGTAGGGGTGGGGAGTGGGGGACGGGAGGGAAGATGGGAGTGGGTGGGGTGGGATGTGGGGGACGGGGGAGGAGATGGGAGTGGGTGGGGTGGGGAGTGGGGGACGGTGTAGGTTAGCTACAGCTACAAGAAGTGGGAGGGAAGATGGGAGTGGTGGGGTGGGGAGTGGGGACGGAAGGGAAGATGGGAGTGGGTAGGGTGGGGAGTGAGGGACAGGAGGGAAGATGGGAGTAGGTGGGGTGGAGAGTGGGGAACGGAAGGAAAGATGGGTAGGGTGGGGAGTGGGGGACGGGAGGGAGAGATGGAGTGGGTGGGGTGGAAGTGGGGGACGGGAGGGAAGATGGGAGTGGGTGGGGTGTGGGAGTGGGGGACGGGAGGGAAGATGGGGTGGGTGGGTGGGGAGTGGGGGACGGGAGGGAAGATGGGAGTGGGTGGGGTGGGGAGTGGGGGACTGTGTAAGTTAGCTACAGCTACAAAAAGTGGGAGGGAAGATGGGAGTGGGTGGATTGGGGAGTGGGGGATGGGAGGGAAGATGGGAGTGGGTGGGGTGGGGAGTGGGGGACGGGAATCCAAGACCAGATGACGGAGAGGGCATGTTTGAAACTCTTCACTGGCAGCACATAGTTATCATCAGTCTGTCTTGACAATACCTTTTTATTTCGCCAGTCTGCAATAGTTATCATCACAGTCTGTCTTGACAAATACCTTTTTATTTCGCCAGTCTGCAGTCTACTTCGTGCCCCGGGTGAGACTGATCAGTTCAACGGACTGGTGGTGTTTGTCCGTTCTTGGTTTTAAATGGGATATATCCCCTAGAGTTGTGTGGTATTCCCCACCAGCACGAAGAGAACACAACATCTGACAGCTTCCCAAGGACGTCAGTGAACACACGGCAGAGAGACCAGGGGGAAGAAAAGTAAACTAGGGTGCAAAACCAAATAATCAGGAGAAAAGACATCTTTGAGCATGTGGTTGAGAATCCAAATAGACTGCAAGGAGGCTCAATGTGCCAGCTATTTGAAAATAACGAAGCATGCACAGTCTGTCAGCGCTGACAGCAGCCAAGAAGTGTGCAAAACGCCTTAATTTGGATTTCTTTAAGGATACAAGAACCCGGTTGCTGAATACAAACAATAAAATATTGTAACAAATATGAGTGGGAGAAACAAGTGGCAGGCCCGCTAAGCCTCCGTCATCGACATGATTAAACTTTTGTCATTTAGTATATGATCGTTATTCATTTCATTTTCCCCCCAGAATAAAGGACATTGTCAGTTCTTCTTGCTTTTTCATCCATTAGCTAATATTAATCGTTCTCAGAGATTTCTTTTTTATATATGATAGAAAAAGTGTCTAGTGTTATTTTTCTAAAAAACTGGGTTTAAAGGGTCACTGTTTTCTATATGGATAGGTTGATACCTGTTTTCAGGATATCTATCCGGTTACAGAACTGTTTTGAATAGTTGTTTTTTTCATGGTCGAAAAGTTACACAGAAAGACTGGCATGTAGTGTGTAATTTTCAATTCCGTCACTTGATGGCGATTTTCATGTTCTTAACTTGTTTTGAAGCGTTTATCATTCTTTAAATATAAAAGTGAAGTGTAGGTAAGATTTAGAGAAATTGTTTGATTTTGATCAACGTCTACTTGTTCCATTTCTTGATGTTTTGATCGGCATTCATGTCTCTGTCAAAACGCTTCTCAACATCGTTTGTTTGTCACAGAGTGGTGTGAGGGGTGCCTGCGAAAAGATCTGTAATATTCCTGGATGTCTGAAGGCGTTGTAGATTGTTTGTGTATTTTGTCAAATCAATCTTTCTTTCACTCAGTCACACCACCCTACAACATAGTAGCACAAACAGGAATCTAGCGAGGAGTGCACATTAATAACAATAATATGGAAATGATTTTCTCTCTTTTAGCACACGACAGCATCGACATGTAAGTGTAAACTAAGTCATTAACATATGTGTGCACCCAAACTCCAGTTAGGCTAGAAAATAATTCATAGTTTCACTCATGACACAATACAGTAACAAGAGGGAGAAGGATTCATATCATCACTCATGACATGACACAATACCAACATCAACAACAAAAACAAAAGATGTTTACTACTTTCGTACATAAATTTTTCATTCAAGTCTTTCTGGATTACGATCTCAGATATTACGTCGCAAGTCAGGTGTGTTGCTGTCCAAGCTGGGGGTGATTTGCACACACACACACACCACACAACACACACACAGAGAGAGAGAGAGAGAGGAGAGAGAGATGAGAAGAGAGAGAGAGAGAAGAGAGAGAGAGAGAGAGAGAAAAGAACCACTCTGACCTCAATCTCGGATGCACTGAAGGCAGTCCACACAATATCACTGCTGGGATGGGGCACAGGAGAAGAAACTGGTCCAACACCTGCGACTGGGCCAGGGGAAGATAAAGTTAGTCCCAAACTGCGACTGGACACAGGGGACAAGTCGCAAGTAGAGCACCGGTCAGCCATCCGGAGGAAGACACGGCTGCTCATGAGGTAGGCAGACCAACGGCTGTCAAAGATGAAGACACTGGGGAAGAGAAGGCAAATCCTGGCCTCCCAGAAGGCTGCCCACCACAGGAGGGGAAGATGAAGGCACTGGGGAAGAGAAGGCAAGTCCTGGCCTCCCAGAAGGCTGCCACACCACAGGAGGGGGAAGATGAAGGCACTGGGAAGAGAAGGCAAGTCCTAGCCTCCCAGAAGGCTGCCACACCACAGGAGGGGGAAGCAGGACCGCTCCTGCACTCCCACCAGAGCACACTGCAGCCAGGCCAGCACCACAGACAAAAAATCCCTACAAAGTGAACAACACCATAAATACCCAATCTACAAACTATTCAACATCAGAAGTAGTGATAGATTAGAAAGAACCGAATCAAAATGACAAAACCCGAACAACTCAGCCAAAAACACACGAACGAGCAAACTGACTGAGCACTTTCGAAAACAAACGCAAATATTACAAAGTCTGAACATTTTGATCTGAAATATCTAAGAAAGCGCTATCAGTTTAACTATACTGACTTCCATAAAAAAACGCGAAAAATTGAAAGGCTATTTTTCGGGTGAAAAGGGGTGAATATACAATATTGAACATTGTGGCAAGTTGTTTGGGTCCAAGACTCACGTGCAGTGAAACATTGTGTGAGCAACAATCATTCCGGTATTGGAGGGTTAAACAAAAATGGCAAACTGGTTGCTGCATGTGAGGCACGTGCACACCATGCAGAGCAAAGTTAACCAGCGACAAGTACGCAGGCATGCAGCTTTATAAAGCCGCGCTACAAGGTTCAGATAACGACTTGCCGTCTGAGCGCTACAGAGATGCCAAGACTACGAGCAGAGGAACGCAATCGTGCCCTAGGCTATCTGGAGGCTGGTGTGGATGCCAGGCAGGTCGCCAACATCTTTAACGTCCGCATCTCAACATCTATCGTCTGCAGCACCGCATGCGAGTCACTGGTACCACTGATGATCGTCCCGGCCAGGCCATCTTCGGGTCACCACACCAAGAGAGGATCGCCATTTTGTTCGAACCCATCTGCGGGACAGGCGGCAAACAGCCGCTAACACTGCTCGACAGGTGCCTGGGAATCTCAGCAACGAATCAGCCTACAACACTGTGCGGCGGCGTCTTCAGGAGACGGGCTGCATGTAGGCGTCCTCACAGAGTCCGGTACTGACACCAAGACACCGGCAGGACAGGCTGCAGTGGGCACAAGCCCGAATCAACTGGCGCAGGCAGCAGTGGGGATGCATACTGTTCTCAGATGAGAGCCGTTTTTGTATGACATGGCTGACAGTCGTGTCAGAATATGGCGTCGACCTGGTGAACGCTATGCTGACTCCTGTGTGGTAGAGCGGAACCCCTGGGGAGGCCCAAACGTTATGATATGGGGTGCAATTGGCATTAACCACGCCATAGGACCAGTCATCTTCTAGAACATTGGTCTGGGCGCGGACAGGGTGTCAATGCACAGCGCTACATCCCACCAGGTGCTCAGACCCCATGTCGTTCCTTTTTTTGCGCAACACCCAAACTGGACATTTCCAACAGGACAATGCAAGACCACACACAGCCAGGGCACCCAGCAATTTCTTCAGCATGACAACGTCAATGTGCTGCCCTGGCCAGCCCTCAGTCCCGATTTAAACCCAATAGAACATTTTTGGGATGAACTTGGCAGACGGTTGGACCTCCTGCGTCCACGATCAGCAACAGCGGCTCAACTTCACCAGGCCATCGTCCATGTGTGGGCTGGGTGTGCCAAGGGAATGCATCAACCACCTGGTCCACTCAATGAGCCGCAGGTGTCAAGCAGTTGTCCATGCAAATGGTGGCCACACACGGTGCTAGGACTTCAAGCTGGTTTGTCACGTGACCTTGGATTTTCCACACAAAGACATATTGCTGATGACATTTTCACACATTAACTGTGTAATGAATCAATCACGTTAAATTCTCGCTTCCACTCTGTACAATTGTGACCAATAAAATTCGCCCCTAACCTTCAGCTTGTTTTGCTTTCGCGTTTTTATGGAAGTCAGTATACAATTGTCGTACAATGAATCGACAGGGAGCGCAAAATAAAATATTCTTACTCTCTGGGGAGGATTAACGAGCACTACTGACCACAAGCGGAGACAGCGAGCGTACGGGGCAGATGCGCCTGCTTCCACATCCATACTCGGTCTGTGCAAGTCTATCAGCTGAACTGTTCAAGGTTCGGTGGTGAGTAATGTTCACACCGGAAACCAGAAGGGAATGAAAGAATTTTTTTTTTAATTATCTCTGGCTATGCACACAGCAGATGCGCATAACTCGTCGTGGAATCATGCCTGTGACATTGTTCTATTGTTTCGATAATAACTGTATTTATGGTTTTGGATTCTTCTGATTGTTAAAGTAATTTTAAGATTCCCACAGGTTAATGGTTTCTTTGTGTGTGTATGTGTGGTGTGTTCAAGGCTGGAAAAGAGCTTTTGCATGTACAATCTTTTTTTTTTATTGATGTGCTCTATGTCTTACTTGTATTGTTTTTTTTTTCTTTTGTAAGGCGTTTCTGTGACTGTCTGTTATTGTCTTTCCTAAAGACTTAGTTTCACTTTTAGTTCAAACACTCCTGAACAATCCCGAATTAGCCCCCCTCCCTTTTTAAATGACTTTTCTTCTTACCCTGTTCATGAATTATTTACACGCTATGTTATGCGAGACTGCGTGGTGTGTGGGTGTGTGTGCTCACAGGTTAAAATGCATTTTATGTGTGAGTGTATCACAATAGGCATTGGTGATGGACGTGGAAGAGTGGGGGTGATGCTATGTAATGTCTTCATGGACAGATCCAGGCAGAATGCCAAGGGTATGTTTGCTGGTTCAGCAAATTGATGATGAACAGATGCAGGCAGAATCCCAAAGGGTATGTTTGCTGTGTTCAGGTGTTGTTGACGAACAGATTCGGGCAGAATCCCAAGGGTATTTTGCTGTGTTCAGGTATTGATGACCAACTGTAAGCACGGTGAGGGGGCCTCGGTGGAAGTGCTTCTGGACGTGGAACTGGGGGTGATTTTGTTCCACGTCATGTCCCGCTTCAGAGAGCCGGGGAACGCCGTGGAGAGTGGTGTGGAGGCACCCGTTCCCTACAGAGTGAGTGCTTCGTGGATATGTTCTCGTCCTGGTCTTCTTAGTTTTTAACATTAGATTGTGTAGCACCCAAGACTGTGTGTAACAAATGAAGGATTCACTGATGAAGCTGTAGATTTGAAAATCTTGATGCTAGTTTGATAGAAAAAATGACCTGAGCTGTAGATTTTAAAATATTGATGCTAGTTTGATACAGAAAAAAATGATGTAAGCTGTATATTTGAAATTTTGATGCAATTATGTTTGAAAAAAAAAGACTTAAGCTGTAGATTTGAAAATCTTAGTACTAGGTTTGATTTGAAAAAAAAGTAAGCTGTAAATTCGAAAATCTAAATGCTAGTTTGATTTTAAAATGACTTAAGCTTAAGATTTGAAATCTTAATGTTAGTTTGATAAAAAGATAAAAAATGTGTGAAACTGCTTTCAAGCGTGTTCAACAAAGCTTGCGCTGGACCCCGTCTTCTTGTACCCCAGGTTGCAGGTGGGAGATGGGGATGATGAGAAGGGGGGGGGGGTGAAGTGTTCTTTTTCACCTCGGGTTGAGGTGGGAGATGGGGATGGTTTAAAAAGGGAGGGGGGAGGAAGGGTGAAGTTCTTGTCACCTCAGGTTGCAGGTGGGGGGATGGGGATGGTAAGAAGGGATGGGGAAGGGTGAAGTGTTCTTGTGACCTCAGGTTGCAGGTGGGGGATGGGGGTGGTAAGAAGGGAGGGGGGAGGAAGGGTGAAGTGTTCTTGTCACCTCAGTTGCAGGTGGGAGATGGGGATGATGAGAGGGGGGGGGGGGGGTGAAGTGTTCTTGTCACCTCACGTTGCAAGGTGGGAGGGTGGGGGTGGTAAGAAGGGAGGGGGGAGAAAGGGTGAAGTGTTCTTTTCACCTCAGGTTGCAGGTGGGAGATGGGATGGTTAGAAGGGAGGGGGGAGGAAGGGTGAAGTGTTCTTGTCACCTAGGTTGCAGGTGGGGGATGGGGTTGGTAAAAAGGGGTGGGGGAAGGGTGAAGTGTTCTTGTGACCTCAGGTTGCAGGTGGGAGATGGGGATGGTAAGAAGGGAGGGGGGAGGAAGGGTGAAGTGTTCTTGTCACCTCAGGTTGCAGGTGGGAGATGGGGATGATGAGAGAGGGGGGGGTGAAGTGTTCTTGTCACCTCAGGTTGCAGGTGGGAGATGGGGATGGTAAGAAGGGATGGGGAAGGGTGAAGTGTTCTTGTCACCTCAGGTTGCAGGTGGGAGATGGGGTGGAAGAAGGGAGGGGGGGGAGGAAGGGTGAAGTGTTTTGTCACCTCAGGTTGCAGGTGGGAGATGGGATGGTAAGAAGGGGGGGGGGAGGAAGGGGAAGTGTTCTTGTCACCTCAGGTTGCAGGTGGGAGATGGGGATGATGAGAGAGGGGGGGGGTGAAGTGTTCTTGTCACCTCAGGTCGCCGGTGGGAGAGGGGATTTGGTAAGAAGGGAGGGGGGGAGGAAGGGTGGAAGTGTTCTTGTCACCTCAGGTTGCAGGTGGGAGATGGGGTGGTAAGAAGGGAGGGGGGAGGAAAGGGGGAAGTTTTTCTTGTCACCTCAGGTTGCAGGGGGGAGATGGGGATGATGAGGGGAGAGGGGGGGGGGGGTGAAGTGTTCTTGTCACCTAGGTTGAGGTGGGAGATGGGGATGGTTAAGAAGGGAGGGCGGGGAGGGAGGGAGGGGGGGTAAGAATCGTTTTGAGTGCATCAAATATTTGGGGCCTACTTATCCTGTTGGCAGAGACAGTTAGGGCGCATTTTTCTTCATGACATACCGACAAAGTTTAGGCGTTGTAATCACAGCGTTTCCTGTGCGCGCTCGTGTGTGTTGTGTGTGTGGTGGTGTGGTGTGTGTGTGTGTGTGTGTGTGTGTGTGTGTGTGCAGGCAGATGTGCGTGCATGCGTGCGAGGTGTGTTTGGAATTTGAATCCAGCACCTCTTGTCAATCTACTCACAACGCTTGCAGAAGCATACTGGCAGAACGACAAAACGTTGACAGGATAAAGGGTTGCACCTGATTATAAACATCATAATGTGCAATGAATGCATGTAACACACGTAAACATTACTGTAAAATAAAAAAAAGATAAACGTTTTACAACACACCCCACACACACACACACACACACACACACACACCACACGCATACCAACACCCCAAAAACACACACACACACACACACACACCACACACACACCCAAAACACACACAACCTATATTCTGTCATTTGTTTAGTAAGCATCTAACGCACGTGAAATAGCAACGACCCTTGTCCCTCTAGTCCATGCCACTCATTTGTTCATCATTTTTGTACTGGATATACAATGCCTTTAACCCCACCCCCTACCTCCCTCCATGTTTCCCGTAATTCCACCCCCCCCTCCCCCCCTGAATTTTTCCTCTGTATATTACCACCCCGCCTCCCCCATAGCCCCCATTTGGAAAACCCCCCTTCCCCACCCCCCCTAGAACCCATCCGTTATTCCCCCCCTCCCCCCTCTAGAACCCCTTTTTCGTTTTAACCCCCCCTACCCCCCCCATAGAACCCATTCGTTTTCCCCCTTTTCCCCTCCCCCCCATAAAACCCCTTTTTCCTTTTAACCCCCCTTCCCCCCCCCTCCATGTTTTTCTCTGTTATTCCCCCTTTCCCCTCCTCCCTCCATGCCCCTTTTTTCCGTTTTTTCACCCTTCCCCCGCCCCCCAAGCTTCTTTTGTTACCCCCCTTTCCCCCTACGTTGCCCCCCTTTTCCCCCCCTCCCTCCATAAAACCTCCCTTTTTTCCCCCCCCCACCCCCCCCCCTAGCCTTTCTCGTTATTCCCCCCTTCCCCACCTCCCCCGGAACCTTATTCTGTTTTCACCCCCCCCTCCCCCCCTTTAAATTTCCTTTTTTAAATCACCCTTCCCTCCCCCTCCAAAAACCCTTCTTCTTGTTATTCCCCCCTTTCCCTACCCCCCCAAAAACCCTTTTTTAATTCCCCCCTTCCCCCCCCCCTCCCCCCATAAAACCTTCCCTGTATATTCCCCTTCCTGCCCCTCCATGAACCCTTTTTTTCTCTGTATACCCCCTTTCCCCCACCTCCCCCCTGAACCTTTTTTGTAATTCCCCCCCCCCACCTCCCCCATAAAACCTTCCCCTGTTTTTTCACCCTTCCCCCCTCCCCTAGAACCTTCTTGAAATTTTTCCCCTACCCCCCCATAAAACCACCGATTTCCCCTTTTCCCCCCTGGACCTTCATTTGTATACCCCCCTTCCCCGCCCCCCTTTGGGCGGGCCCGCGATTTTCCCACACCCATACGCCCCCTTTTTTTTTCCCCTTCACCCACTCCCCACCCTTTCGTTTCCCTACCCCACTCGCCCCCTCGCCTACACCCCTACCCCACCTCTTCGTTTCCATTTCACCCACTACGCAACCCTTTAGTTTCAACATTCTCGCCACCTCTTTCGTTCATACCCCAACGCCCCTTTTTCTTTCCGCTACACCCACTACGCCACCCTTTATTACCTACCCTATTTCGCCCCCTTTTTCGTTTCACTAAACCCTACGCCCCTCTTTTTTTTCACTACCCATTTCGCCCCCTCTTTCGTTTCATTACACCCACGCCCCTCTTTCGTTTCCATCCCCCTAGCCCCCTCTTTTTTTTTCCACTACCCCGCTACCCCACCCCTTTGTTTCCATACACCCACTACCCCACTTCTTTCGTTTCCGCTACACCCACTACGCCCCCTCTTTCGTTTCCACTACCCCCACTAGCACCTCTTTCATTTCAACCCCCACTACGCCACTTTTTGTTTCCATACCCCCACACGCCAATCTTTTTTTCCCAAAACCCCTTCTCCCCACCTCTTTTTGCAGGGGTTTGTGTTTTAAAGGGGTTAGTTTTTGGGTGGGAAACGTGACGCCATGAGTTCTTTTGTGGTGTGAGACGACCGTGTGGCTGTAGTCCATGAAGTATGGGAGCCAATAGGGACGAGAAAAAAAATCCCTGCGCTTGCCCGAAGTTTTGAGCGGCCCGTCAGGGGTTTATTGTTGTGTATTGCCGCTGCTGCTGTGCTGTTGTTGTTTCAAATCTTCCCCCAGGTACTAGCACACCCCCAACAGCAGATGTAAAACCCTTTAGCTTGGGACACACGATCCTCCATCCTGCAACTCGTGATTACAACTATACCATGGTGCTGATAACACGCATTCGTTCGTGTATGCAAGGAATTTGACAAGATAAGTGATTGCTCGTTCTTCACTTTCGTTGTCCTGAGAGTTGTTTATCTTGCCTGAGAAGACCTACAGGTCGAAACGCGTCGTGTTTTGTGTTGTGCTTGTTTGTCCATGTTGTGTGACGGAGTTATTTCAGCACTTCCTGAAATTTGTTTAGATTTTCGCCTGCAGTCGCGTCACTTTGCAACCAACCTTTTTTTCAGTGAAGTGCAGTGTCAGACTTTTGTAGTGGCCTATAGATGGCGTGTGTTTGCATGTGTGCAGCCGTTCGTTGCCAAACGGGGCGTGTTTTGATGGACACAGGCTGACGGGACGGGTCAACAACAGCCAGAGGTCGGCCGCGTCCAAGGAGATGGTCTGTTTAAGGGTGGGTGTGTGTGTGTGTGTGGTGTGTGGTTTGGTGCGGTGTGTGTGTGTGTGTGTGTGTGTGTGTGTGGGTGTGTGTGTGTTTGAGGGGAGGGTTTTAGAGAGGAGGTGTGTGTTGTGGTGGTGTGGTGTTGTGTGTGGTTGTTGTTGTGTGTTGTGTGTATGTGTTGTTTGACGAGAGAGAGAGTGTGGTGTGCTGATGTGTGTGTTTGTGTGTGTGTGTGTGTTGGGGTGTGTGTGTGTTGTGCTTGAGAGAGTTACCCCTTTTTGTGTGGAATGAATTGTCGGCGGGATTTTGTGTTGTGTATGTGTGTGTTGTGTGTGTGTGTGTGTTTGTGTGTGTGTTGTGTGTGTGTTCGTGCTCGTGTGATTTTAAGTCAATGCAAATTGTAGTTATGCAGTTTGTTCACGAATTCGACTTCATTCGAGTTGCTTTGATTTTCTTGCATACTGAAGAATTGTTTCACTTCTTTTATCGTGTTTCCCCCTCTTCTCTTTGTTCATATCCGACATGTTCCTTTTATCTCCTCTTTATTTCATGTTTATAATTTTTTTAATTCTCTTCCCCCTCATCACTGTCACCACGTTGATAGTTGTATCCTTTGTTGTCACAACGGTGTTTGATATGTAGCGGGTGTGGCAGGTGATTATCATGGCGAGAAGCAAGCCCTGATGTTTGGAAAACACTTTTGGGGGATAATTCAGCTTCGTGGACAGATCACACAGGTGTGTCCCTTTCTTTTCCCGCCCCTTTTTTTTAAAAAAATTTTTTTTTTTTTTTTTCCCCCAAAAACAGGGAAAAGAATGGTTTGATCGATTTTTTTTCGAAGTTCAGGTACGGGATCAAGGAGTGTCACCCCGTGCAGACTAGTCCATTACGCTACTTAATCCCCTAATTTTTTTAGACCATACAGCTTTATTTGACGTTTGGATCGGAAATTAAGCTAAGATGAAAACCGTTGTATTTTGACCGATCATAATTTTAACAACTAAAGGGGGGTTCAAACCTTGCGCAAGTCTTCTTTTAACCTGTCTGTTTGAACCATTGTTTTTAAAAACTAAAGGGGGGTTCAAAAACCTTTGGGAAAGTTTTCTTTTTAACTGTCTATCTTCTGAACCATGTTTTAACAATAAAGGTGGGGTTCAAACCCTTTCGAAGCTTTTTTTGAAAAGTTGATTTTTGAACCATTGTTTTAACAAATAAAGGTGAGGTTCAAAAAAGGCAAGTCTTCTTTTGAAACCCGTTGATCTTCTGTAGTTTATAAATTACGTCAGCTCCCCTCGTCCCGGGTTCCCCCTAGATACAACCTCCTGTATTTCGGTCCACATGGACCCAAGGCCCCTACAATTTGTGAGGTTTTTGACATGATTGGTGTGTCCTATTTGAAACCCGAGCACAGCACTTTTAGCCCTTTTTCTCTTGAGAGTCCGATCCGCGGACGAAAGGCCTAGGGAGGCAAACAAAAAAATGTGCCCCCTTTGGAGGGTTTCGGATTCCCCGGCAGCTAGCGAAGGGCTTTTCCCCAAATTTAAATTATTCCCCCCCTTTTCTTCTCTTTAATTTTTTTTTTTTAAGTTAAATCTTCGCCAAATCTCCATAACGAAATGAAGAATTGTTAGCCTGCAATGTTTTCCCCACTATTAAATTGTTCAGTTTATTGTTTGGTCTCAGTGGGAGATTGCTTTCCTTTTAGGAGCCCAGTAAAGGTGTTCTGTATAATTTTTAGTTCCCAAGTTTGGGGTTTATTGAACGAAAAGTGACCCTCAGATTTTCCCCTATCTTTTGATCCCCCTTGTCCTTAAGGGATCCTAAGCTAGGTCAAAGATTTGTCCCTTTTTTTTACGTTTGAAAATGTTTTTATTTTTTCAGCAACTTTTTCCTCTCCCACTTTTGTTTGTTCCATTTATCCCCTTCGCGGGCTCTTTGAGGGTGTGTTGGTTCTGTTTTAAACCCCTTGGTGGGAGCCCCCAAAAAATTATGGACGTTGTGTGTCTCTTTTTGCACCAAGAGCACGGACAAAATCGCGTGTCCCCCGGATGGTCCGATCCAGCGAACGAAGGCCCTGGAGAGGCAATACAAATAAATTGTGCCTTTGAGGGGATTCGAGTTCCCCCCCAGGCAGTTGGAAGGGCTTCTCATATTCATAATATTTCCCCCATTTTCTTCATCTTAAATTTTTTTTTTTTAAAGTTCAAATCTTCGCGAAGTCATTCTATAACGACAAAGAATTGTTTCCTGCACTTGTTTTTCCCACTACTTAATTGTTCGTTTTATAAAATTATATATATATATATAAACTTAAATATTGAAACTTTAAATAGTTCTGCATTGACTTTTTTTATCGCTTTACCCTTCGCCCCCCTGAACAGTTCGTGACATGATTTGATTTTAAACCCTGATTAACATTCAACTTTTTCAAGATGGCATGAGCATTTTAAATGCAATTAGTATTTTGCACACTAGGGGTGTATGTATTACTCCCCAAAATCCATGCCTTCCTGCCCCCAAATAAAAAAGTTAAACTTCACAAAAAATAATGAAAGGCCCTTTTAAAGAAGTCTTTTTGTCTCCGTTTCTCGAGTCATTCGGTATGTCTGCACTTGAGCAGTCTGTATGGATCGTTTTTACTTTCCCTCTTCAGATTAAGGTACTGATTAACCCCCAACCCCCTGGGTTTTGTTTTTCACAAGCCAAAGGGGCGTCTTTCCCGCACCCTTAGCGTCGGTCCCCGGGGTACAGTCTCTTTCTGTCCCCGACAAAAAGAGTTGTAAAACAACTGATTTAATTATCAGTCTTAAAAAGCACTCGCTTGGACTCCTCTATTTCAGTTAGGAATAGTTGTGACAACGCTGCAAGACTCGTTGTCTTTGTAGTTAGGAAAAGTTGTGACAGCGCTGCAAGACTCGTTTTCTATTGTAGTCAGGAAAAATTGTGCAAAGCTGCAAGACTGTTTATTGTAGGGTTGGAAAAGTTGTGACAACTCTGCAAGATCGTTGTTCTATTGTGTTAGGAAAAGTTTGACAACGCTGCAAAACTCGTTCTATTGCATTAGGAGAGTTGTGACAAAGCGCAAGATCGTTGTTCCCGGAGACAGTGTAGTTTGCACTGCGGCTCGATTACCCTTTGACACTTGTCGAGCTGTCCTTGACTGTGAAGAAAGGATAAAAGTCGATGTAAAAACCCTTTCTACCCCCCCCCCACACTGTTTAACAGGCGTGAAGCTGAAGGAAAAGGGAGAAATACTAAATGCTAGAAAACTACTTGTGAACATCCGTCAGCAGCGGCAACAGCAGAGACCGTAGACACAGCTGACGGGGAGGAGGTGGATAAAGAATCCCAGGAGAAAAAAAGGGGGAAAAAAGAGAGGGGCGGACGGGGGGGGCGGGGGGAAGAAATTGATTTGGGGGGAAAGGGGTATTGAAGCCCACTGAAGGGGCCCAAGACAGGGAGAGTGTATTTCGGGGTAAAAATGGCCGGGCCACGCCCCCCCTGGTTCCACTGACCCAATGGTTCCCCTGAAACAAGTGGTTCCCCGACCCAACTGGTTCCACTGACACCAAGGTTCCCCTGACCCCAACGGGTTCCATGCACCCAATGGGTTTCCATGACACCAACGTGGTTCCCTGAACCAAAGGGTTCCCCGACACCCAATGGTTCCACTGCACCCCGTGGTTCTGCTGTTTCAGTTTCGGGTCCGATGGCCAGGCCCCGCGCCGGCATTCTGCCCCCGGCCAAAAACAAACCTACCCCAACCCAACTGCCCACCCTTGCCCACAGCCAGCCAACCTCCTCCACCTATACCAACCCCCTGCCTTTTTACCGCGCCCAGCCAGCCAAACCCACACCCCCAACCCTCTGCTTTACCCGCTGCCCACACAGCCAAAACCCACCTCCCCCATGCCTTTTTACCTGCTGCCCCGCCAACCAACTACCTACCACCAAACCCACGCCTTTACCTGCTGCCCACACAGCCACCTCCTCCCTACCAACCAACTGCCCTTTTACTGCTGCCCCACAGCCAACCCCTACCTACCAAACCCAACTGCCCCTTTTTACCCGCTGCCCCCAAAAGCCCAAACCAACCTCCACCAACCCCAAATGCCCTTTCTACTGCTGCCCCACAACCAACCAACAACCTACCTACCAACCCAATGCCTTTCACCGCTGCCACACACCCAACCTCCCACCTACCAACCAACTGCCTTTCTACCTGCTGCCCCACAGCAACCAACCAACCACCTACCAACCCAACTGCCTTTCTACCTGCGCCCACACACCCAACCCAAACCAACCTACTACCAACCCAACTGCCTTTCTACCTGCTGCCCCACAGCAACCCCCAAATCAACCTACCTCCCAAACCCAACTGCCTTTCTACCTGCTCCCCACACAGCCAACCTACAACCTACCTACCAACCAACTGCCTTCTACCTGCTGCCCACAGCCAACCCAACCTACCTACCAACCCAATGCCTTCTACCTGCTGCCCACACCCAAAAACCCAAACCTCTACCAACCACGGCCTTCACCTGCTGCCCCACAGCAACTCCCTACCAACCCAACTCCCTTTCTACCTGCTGCCCCGCACGCAACCAACCTACCTACCTACCAACCCAAAACGCCTTTCACCTCTGCCCACAAGCCAACCAACCTACCTACCAACCCACCTGCCTTTCTACCTGCGCCACACAGCAACCAACCTCCTCCCTACCAAACCCCAACTGCCTTTCTACTGCTGCCCACACAGCAACCAACCTACCTACCACCAACCCAATGCCTTCTACCTGCTGCCCACAGCCAACCAACCTACCTACCAAACCCAACTGCCTTTCTACCTGCTGCCCACACATACCAACCTACCAACCTTACCAACCCAACTGCCTTTCTACCTGCTGCCCACACAGCCAACCAACCTACCTACCCCCAAACCCAACTGCCTTTCTCCCTGCTGCCCACAAGCCAACCAACCTACCTCCCAAACCCCAAACTGGCCTTTCTCCTGCTGCCCAACAGCCAACAATACCTACCTACCAACCCAACTGCCTTTCTACCTGCTGCCCACACAGCAACCAACCACCTACCTACCAACCCAACTGCCTTTCTACTGCTGCCACACAGCCAACCAACCTACCTCCCAACCCATCTGCTTTCTACCTGCTGCACACACCCAACCAAACCCTACTACCAACCAACTGCCTTTCTACCTGCTGCCCACACAGCAACAAACCTACCTACCAACCCACTGCCTTTCTACCTGCTGCCCACAGCAACCAACACCTACAAACCAACCCAACTGCCTTTTTCCACCTGTGCCCCACAGCCAACCAACCAACCAAACCTACCAACCCAACTGCCTTTCTACCTGCTGCCCACCAGCCAACCAACCTACCTCCCAAACCAACTCCCTTTCTACCGTTTCCCCCACACCCAACCAACCACCTCCCAACCAACTGCCTTTCCCTGCGCCCCAGCAACCCCCAAACCCAACCACTACCCCCCAAAACCCTCCCTTTTCCCTGCGGCCCACACCCAACCCAAACCCAAAACCTCCCAAAACCCAACTCCCTTTTACCTCGCCTAAACCAACCAACCACCTCCCTACCAACCAATGCCTTTCTCCCGGGCCCCTACAGCAACCAACCTCCTTCAACCCATGCCTTTCCTTACGTCCACACACCCACCCAAACCTACTCCTCCCAAACCCCAACCCCCCGG
>JAFLJL010004047.1:10000-17261 GCA_018398815.1 Conus ventricosus | reverse complement strand
CTGCCTTCTTGTGCCGTCATGAAGTCTTGCCTTCTTGTTGCCGCATGAAGTCTTCCTTCTTGTTGCCGACCATGAAGTACTTCCGTTTTGTGCCGTCATGAAGTCTTGCTTCTTCTGCGACCATGAGTCTTCCGTTTTGTTCCGAAAAGTCTTGCCTTCTTGTTGCCGACCATGAAGTCCTGCTTTCTTGTTGCCGGTCATAAAGTGGGGGTTTTTCTTGCCTTCTTGTTGCTGGTCATGAAAACGTCCCTTCTTGTTGCCGGTAATGAAGTCTTGCCTTCTTGTTGCCGGTCATGAGGTCTTGCCTTCTTGTTGCCGGTCATGAAATCTTCCCTTCTCGTTGCCGACCATGAAGTCTTCGCTTCTTGTTGCAGATTTTGCAGTCTTACCTTCTTGTTGCCAGTCATGAAGTTTTCCATTCTTGTTGTCGACTATGACGTCTTGCCTTCTTGTTGCCGACTATGACGTCTTGCCTTCTTGTTGCCGACTATGACGTCTTGCCTTCTTGTTTGCCGACCATGAAGTCCTCCCTTCTTGTTGCCGACTATGACGTCTTCCCTTCTGTTGCCAGTCATGAAGTCTTGCTTTCTTGTTGCCGGTCATGAAGTTTGCCTTCTTGTTGCGGTCATGAAATCTTCCCTTCTCGTTGCCGACCATGAAGTCTTCGCTTCTTGTTGCAGATTTTGCAGTCTTACCTTCTTGTTGCCAGTCATGAAGTTTTCCATTCTTGTTGTCGACTATGACGTCTTGCCTTCTTGTTGCCGACTATGACGTCTTGCCTTCTTGTTGCCGACTTATGACGTCTTGCCTTCTTGTTGCCGACCATGAAGTCCTCCCTTCTTGTTGCCGACTATGACGTCTTCCCTTCTTGTTGCCAGTCATGAAGTCTTGCTTTCTTGTTGCGGTCATGAAGTTTTGCCTTCTTGTTGCGGTCATGAAGTCTTGCCTTCTGTTGCCGGTCATTGAAAACTTGCCTTCTTGTTGCCGGTCATGAAGTCTTGCCTTCTTGTTGCCGGTCATGGAGTCCTGTCTTCTTGTTGCGGTCGTGAAGTCGTGCATTGTTGTTGCCGGTCATGAAGTCGTGCCTTTATGTTGCAAGTCATGATGTCCTGTCTTTATGTTGCCAGTCATGATGTCCTGTCCTCATGTTGCCAGTCATGATGTCCTGTCCTCATGTTGCCAGTCATGATGTCTGTCCTCATGTTGCCAGTCATGATGTCCTGTCCTCATGTTGCAAGTCATGATGTCCTGTCTTCATGTTGCCAGTCATGATGTCCTGTCCTCATGTTGCCAGTCATGATGTCCTGTCCTCATGTTGCCAGTCATGATGTCCTGTCTTTATGTTGCCAGTCATGATGTCCTGTCCTCATGTTGCCAGTCATGATGTCCTGTCTTCATGTTGCCAGTCATGATGTCCTGTCCTCATGTTGCCAGTCATGATGTCCTGTCTTCATGTTGCCAGTCATGATGTCCTGTCCTCATGTTGCCAGTCATGATGTCCTGTCTTCATATTGCCAGTCATGATGTCCTGTCTTTATGTTGCCAGTCATGATGTCCTGTCTTCATGTTGCCGGCCATGATGTCCTGTCTTCATGTTGCCAGTCATAATGTCCTGTCTTTATGTTGCCGGCCATGATGTCCTGTCTTCATGTTGCCGGCCATGATGTCCTGTCTTCATGTTGCCGGCCATGTTGCTTGCAGTGAAGTTATGCTCTGTCGCCGCCAAAAGTTCTGATCCAAACATAGTTACGCAGGACACCCCCTACTAAGCCTGCTACTGACGATCATAATTGCTTAATCCCTGCTGGCAGAGTGAGCGTTCCCTGTGGAGGGCGCTACCGCGTCCGTCCGAGGACAGTCGATAGGAATTTGCCGATTATGGTGACACGGACAGAACCAAACCAAGAGCACAGCTGAGATCACCGTAGTAAGAGTAAGGATCGAAAGGACCACAGAATTTGAGACTTTTTTATGCCATCGATGAGGATAAAGGAGTTTGACTGTATGTGTGAAAAGATGTATCCCTGCAGAGATTGTTTGTGTCTGGTTGGTTGAATAGTAGCAGTGCAGATATTAGTTGTGTCTGATTGTCAGCGTAAATATTCGTCACAAAGCAGAAACTGATTTTGTTTGATGGTTAGGGTAAATATATGTCCCAAAAGCACACACACACACACACACACACACACACACACACATGCGCGCGAAACGCGCGCGCACGCGACCGAACGAACGGACGGACGGGACAGACAGACAGACGGATAGATAGATAGATAGATAGATAGATAGATAGATAGATAGATAGATAGATAGATAGATAGATAGATAGATCGGAGTGCAAATATTGTTCCTGTTTTGTGTTGATACCAGAAACTAGATGATGCCTGTGTCTTATGCTGGTATTGAAAAGTCAAGTTCAGAGCGAGGTATTGCCTTTGTATGCACACTGTCCAGGACGGGGGAAATCGTGATGGTATTGCTTAAGTGCACTAAGTTGATGTATTTTTTAGTCAGGCTTAACACCAAGGTTATCTTTGCACTCATACACGCATATGCACACTCATGCGCACACCAAACATTCACCTCTCTGGGAATGGGATTGTCAGCATTCGTTTCTCTCCTAACACAACTGGAACAAGAAATACAATTTCTATGCTACTTATAATTAATCATGTACCATCAAATCACACACAATGAAATATCAGAACATAAAAGATCAATTTCTTCCTAATCCGGGTTATAATGAAATGACTTCTTACCTGGCCAGTTTTCACACACACAACCACGCTTTCACACCACACCACAGTTCTGAAAAAGTCTCTTCACGTCTTCTTCCCCACTGCTTGATGGTGATGCCCCTTGGTTGACGGGCCCCAGGCTTCAGGACGGGGTCTTCGTGGTGTCTCTGGGATTCGACGTCAAAATCTTTTCTTGTCGTCTTCTTCACCCCCCGGGGGTTCAAATTCTTTTGTCTGTTTCACCCCCCTTGGGCTTCAATTTATTTTCCCTTCCCTTTTCCAGTTGTTTTTAAACTCTAAACTGTTTGTCTTTTTCTCCAGACCCGTCTCTCTCCCCCTTTTTGTTGCTCATCCTTTCCCCTCTCTTCTCTCTCTCTCTCTCTCTGTCCCTTCTCTTCTCTCTTCCTGGGTTTTTTCTCTCGCCGTTGTTCTCCCTCAGTTTATATAGGGGGGGAAAAAAGGATTTCCCCTTGGGCCAGGCCTTTGTCCACGCGCTTCTCAACCCCCTAGTTCACAATCCCCTGAATTCTACTCGCTACATTCCCCACACTCGCTTTACCACCCCCCTACCTAATTGATTAGCAAACACAACTTACCCCCCGGGGGACCGAAAATTCCCCCCGACTTCGGTGGTCAGTTAACACAGTAATTATTTTAAAGGAGGGTTACTAAAAACTCCACAACATTACCCAGCCTGACAATAGAAAAACACAGTGACCCTGGGCAACACCCCCGAACGATCCAAGCTCGCTCTTCACGGATGTGTACCAAGAACCCGTGCCGGCTTTGCGCTATTTGGGGCCCCGAGGCGTAGGGGGTTAAACCCTTTCCCCTTTCCCCACCAGGCAGGTCGAACTTTCCCCTAGGTGTTGTTTGTATCTGACCACTTCGGCGTGTGCGGGGGGTAAGGGTACCGGGTTTAAATTTGGTTTTTTTCCTATTTGTATACCACGTACAATGCCCTTTGTCCCCAGGTCTAATCCCTTTTGTGAGGGTTTCACGCCCCTTGACAAATTCCCCCCCCACTCGAAGACAATGCCTTGCACGGCAAAAAATTAACTCAAGGAGATGAAACTCTATTTTTCCCTTTTAAAAACAGGTTTAAATATGGCTCTCAAAACCCACTTACACCGAGAAGCCGAAAAGTTTGTCTTGCAAAAAAAAATTATAGAAAAAATCAATCTACAACTTCAAAGCAAATATAAACATAAATCAGAATTTTCCACCAGCTCAAAGTGGTTGGGCCTATAACCATTTGTTCTAGGGAAAATTCCCCCCCTTTCTTCTCACGTGGCCGAAACCACCCCACGTCACGATACGCGACACTCCCAAAAGACGGCACCCACCCCGATTTCTCGACCGCCATTTTTTTTTGGCCCTACGGTCCGCCCTCTTTCTTCACTCTCTAACCTCGTTGCGTACGGGCGGACAGTGTGCAAGCGCACAAAAAGCCTGTTCCCCAAAAGGTACCGGGCCCAGTAGTATTCTCGCGTCATGCCTTTTGTGGGCCTTCTTCCGAGGGGCCCCGAGGCTGAGCCCAATTTTTTCTGACATCACCCCCTTTCTGCGTTTGTGGGCAAACAATCTGTCTTTTTGTCTTCCCCGAATCGTGGTGAAAGTTCGGTACAACCCCCCATCCTTTTTAAAACCCGATGGTGCCCTCTTCACCCTTTCTTCTTCCTGTGTGGGAGCCTAAAAAATTTTTTAAAGCGGTAATCGCCCTTTTTTTCTGTCGTGGTGAGGGGGGGTTGTCTCAGGCACCTCCGTGCTTTCTGGAGTGTTTGACTGCTGGGGCCCCCTTTCTTTTCCCGGGACCCCTTTTCCTGATTCAACACAAAAAATCAGGGTTTGGGGTTTCCCCTCCACGTGCTCCTGGGATTTTTCCCAATCACCGATCATACGGCGGTTTGGAGCAGCCAACCCTGTAAAAATCCACTTGAATTTTTGTGCAATAAACACCTGGGCCGTTCTGATTTGCTATGTTCCATCTTTTGTTGACCTCTGGTTTTACTGTGATTGTCCCTTCTCAACCAGGGACCCCTTCCCCTTACGCCGGCCCCCCCGAGTCTCAAATGACATCAACCCATTGCCCCCTTCTGCCTTTGGACACCCATGTTATTCCCTAAATTGTGAACACACGCCCCCCAATCCAGACAAATAAAAAGTCTTCTTGTTTCTTTTTTCCCTGCCTCTCTTTCCCCCTTTCCTCATTGCTGCGCTTTCTGGATTTAAAAATTTTTCAATCCCTACCCAAAGTGCGTTTATTGACAGAAAAAAGGTACGTATTCCTAGCCCGTGGCTTTTGGTTTTCCCCCTTGTTTGCTCCGTGGCTGGGGGGCCTACGGGGGTTTTTATGCTGACTCATTGCGTGAGTTTTTGTGCTGGCCTGCTACCCCTTGATTGCTTCCGGTTTCTCTTGTTCAGGAAAATCACGCTCGCTTCCCCCGGTTGTCTCAGCTGTCTAAAGGGCCCTCGCTATTGGGGTTGACCTTTTTCCTTAATGTGGAGGGTGGGCCCCGCCCCAAAACCCACAAGTATCTTTTCCTTTTTCCCCAGTGTTTGGGGCCCTTCAAAATCCCTGTCTACTCCACTAATTCCCCCTTTGTTGAAATAGTGGCCCGTTAATCCGTTTGTGTGTAGTTCCCCTGTTCGATTCTCCCCCTCGGAAATTAGCCTAAAAACCTTCCGTAAAATCTACCCTTTAGTACTGCTTGTTTCACCTTGTCAAAATTCTCTGATCACCTTTGGGTAGGGTGGAAAACGTGTGAAACGCACGCCCTGCACAAGGCAGACGGTTTATTTCCCGTCATCTTCGGGCCAGCCCCCGTGCCGGCAAACGATTCAAACCGACTGTATGGCTCTATGAATCGTTTTTTTTCTCGAAAATGGGAGTTTGGTCTAGGTGCGCAA
Organism: Conus ventricosus; assembly: GCA_018398815.1. NCBI lineage: Eukaryota > Metazoa > Mollusca > Gastropoda > Neogastropoda > Conidae > Conus > Conus ventricosus. The sequence continues at coordinate 11,613 of JAFLJL010004047.1, read as the reverse complement.
CTTTTTGCGGCCCATGATCAGAATGGTGTCGTTTCACTACATTTTCAGTTTTTCTTTCCAACTCATTTGTTTGGCGAAACCTTTATTCCCCTTCTGCTCTCGCCCCGCTGCCTGGCAGCTGCACTCTCTGCATTGCTCTTGTCTGGGGCTGCCTTCGCATTGCTCTTGCTTGGCAGCTGCACACTCTGCACGCTTTCGTTCGACGCAGCAGTTTGAGTCTAATCTTTCGCTCGGCCCGAGTTTCTTTTGACAGGTCGGCTGTTCCTTTTCAAACTTCCTTCTTTCAGCCCTTTTTCTCTCTCGCTTCTGCTGAGTTTCTGAATCTACGCAGTTTATCTCCTGTATATCTGTTTCTCCCCCAAATCATCAGTTTCTCAATGGGAGTAAAAACTTTCTTCATCCTTTTGTGTTTTTGCACACTAAAACAGTTACTCTTATGACCGGAAAAAAGTAGTAAAAAGTTTATTACCAAAAGGACGGGCACAACAAGTGGTTGTGTTCCAATCAAAGGAGCCCTTTAAACGTAAACCCCCAGCTTCTGGAGAGTTAAACTTGAACCCGTTCTTCGTTTTCTGAAGACCCTTTTATTAATAAACCACCCCTACCAAAAAGCAATGCTCCACTAAAGAAAATAAAGGTTTGAAGAGTAATTAAAATTACCTTTAGTGACGCTTCGCCCCGTACTCCCCTTTGTATCACTTTGTTTCCCTCCAAATAAATTTTGGGCCCTGCAATCCGGAGGCTCGCCCTTTGTCCGGACGGGGGGGAAAACGTGTTTTATTGCTTAAATGCATAAGTTGTGTATTTTGTAGGCTTTAAAACCACCAAGGTTTCTTTGCCCTACAGCATATGCACATCATGGACAAAAATTCACCTCTCTTGGGGAATGGGATGTCAGCATTGTTTCTTCCTAACACAACTGAGAACAAAAAAAACAATTTTTTATGTCTTTTTAATTTAAACTGTTCCAAAATCACCACAATGAAATATCGAAATAAAATAAAAAATTTTTAATCCCCGGGGTTTAAAGAAATGACTTTTTACCCGGCCCCCGGTTTTTTTAAACCAAAACCCCGCTTTCCCCCCACCCAGTTCTGAAAAAAATCTCTTCACGTTTTTCCCCATGCTTGTGGTGATGCCCTTGGTTTGACTGGCTCCAGGCTTCGGATGGGTCTTTTGGTCGTCTTGGGGTTCGAGCGAATCTTCTTCTTCGTCGTTTCTCCCCCCCTTGGGTTCAAAAATTTAGTTTGTCTGTCTTCACCCACCCCTTTGGGTTCAAACTTGTTTCCTTTCTTCCCCTTGTCTTTAATCTAAGACCCTTTTGTCTCTTTATTCCGGGGGCCACGTCTCCTCGACCCCTTTTCTGTCCTGCTCACCCCCTCTCTCTCTCTCTCTCTCTCTCTCTTGTGCCTTCTCTCTCCTCTCCTGGTGTTTTCTCCGACCGTTGTTCTCCCCCAGTTTATATGGGGGAAACAAAGGTTCCCTTGGGCCCTCCTTGTCCCCGTGCTTTCAAGCCCCTAGTTCAAAGTCCTGAATTTTCCCCTCGCTACATTCCACACACATCAGCATTTTAACACACCCCTCCTAATTGATTAGCAAACACACACTTTGCC
>JAFLJL010004047.1:0-5000 GCA_018398815.1 Conus ventricosus | reverse complement strand
ACATTAAGTGATGATTTGGATCATGCCAGAACTTGTTCAGCTAAAATTGTAAATGTAAGACCACACAGTTTTAGAGTCATTGGTGACGGCAGATAATAAAATTAAAAACAAAGACATCTGGCTGAAATGTGTTTGTATATACATATACATACATTTTATGAATAATATATTTTATAAATATGATAAATATATATATATATTATATATATATATATATATATATAATATATATATATATTATATATATATATATGTGTGTGTGTGTGTGTGTGTGTGTGTGTGTGTGTGTGTTTGAGAATATCAATTCCTTTTTATAAAAAATAAAATAGGGACTCAGCGTTTCAAAAATGAAATCCATCTCCGACAGTAGTCGGCCTTTTTTTGTTTTGTTTGTTTGTTGCGAATACGGCATTAGAATGGTCTTGTATTGAATTCATCTCGTCTCCATGTTGATTAGTTATGTTTCAACGTGTATAGATATAATGAAATTCTACAAGCTAGAACTAGAAATAATTCAGAATTTTTTGTTCTTCCTCATTGACGTCTTCATATTCAAACTCTACAGAATCAATGGCGCACTGTCGAAAGTGAAACTGATTTTCCCATCCACAGTTAACAACAGTACAGTCATCTCCCGAAGACATTTCTCAAATTTCACTCTTAAACTATGCCTATCTAAATCTATTGTATGAAGTGCACAAGAATCGTTTCCTTTCTCCCGTCTTTTATTCAGAGACCTCTCTCTCTCTCTCTCCTCTCTCTCTCTCTCTCTCTCTCTCTCTCTCTCTCTCTCTCTCTTGTTTCACACAATCTCTGTGAAGGAAGTTATACGGGCCACATCTCGATTTGTTGTTTACACCAACATCATCGTTGTTGCTTTCGAAGGGAGAAAAGAATAATCAACTAGGATATAAAGCAAATGAACTGAACATTTGATCATAACTGCACCAAAAAAAAAAAAAAAAAAAAAAATGCGTCAGTAAATTCAGATACGGATCAACAACAACAAATGGAAAGTGCGAGTGGGTCATGAGATCCCAATGAAGGACTTCTCATCCTCCCCCCCTCTCCCCCCACCCCCCTTTCCCTTTACTCTGCCTCATCCCTCGGTTTAAAAAAAAAAAAAAAAGGGGGGGGGGGAGAAAGAAAGCAAGAAAGAAAGAAAAGAAGAAGAAGAAAAAAAAAGGTGCTCAATTTCATGTTCGTGTTGTGTACAGGCCAAGCGACAGCAGGGGAGGTGGGGGCGGGGGTGTGGGGGTGTGGGGGGATGGGGGTGGGGGTGGGGGGGTGGGGGTGAAAGTTGCTCTGGTGTACCTGCATACAATGATGGGATGAAAGAAGGCAAAAAAAAAAAAAAAAATGCTTGAATGGCCTACTGTGCACCACTGTTTTCAACTGTTTTTGTGTGTGTATGTGTGTTGTGTTGTGTTGTGTTGTGTTGTGTGTGTGTGTGTTGGTTGTGTTGTGTTGTGTTGTGTTGTGTTGTGGTGTGGTGTGGTGTGGTGTGGTGTGGTGTGTTGTGTGTGTTGTGTTGTGTTGTGTTGTGTTGTGGTGTGGTGTGGTGTGGTGTGTTGTGTGTGTTGTGTTGTGTTGTGTCGTGTTGTGTTGTTTTGTGTTGTGTGTGTGTGTGTGTGTGTGTGTGTGTGTATGTGTAGTGTAGTGTAGTGTAGTTTAGTGTAGTGTGTTGTGTGTGTGTGTGTGTGTGTGTGTGTGAGTGTGTGTGTGTGTGTGTGTGTGGTGTGTGTGTGTGTAGTGTAGTGTGTGTAGTGTAGTGTGTGTAGTGTAGTGTAGTGTAGTGTAGTGTGTTGTGTGTGTGTTGTGTGTGTGTAGTGTAGTGTAGTGTAGTGTAGTGTAGTGTAGTGTGTGTGTGTGTGGTGTGTGTGTGTGTGTGTGTGTGAGTTTGTGTGTGGGTGGGTGTGTGTTTTATTGGACACAAGTGGCTCTAAGTGGTTCTAAATTCATCATTTTTTATTGTGTGTGGGTGGGTGTGTTTTACTGGACACAAGTGGCTCTAATGGTTCTAAATTCCTCATTTTTTATTGTGTGTGGGTGGGTGTGTTTTACTGGACACAAGTGGTTCTAAATGGTTCTAAATTCCTCATTTTTTATTGTGGGTGGGTGGGTGTGTTTTACTGGACACAAGTGGTTCTAAATGGTTCTAAATTCCTCATTTTTTATTGTGGGTGGGTGTGTGTGTGTTACTGGACACAAGTGGCTCTAAATTCATCATTTTTTATTGCCCTCTATCCTCCCATGTTGGTGAAATAAATATCTGCCCTCTATGTCAAAATGCATGTTTCAAACCCACGATTCATTAAAAACAAACAATTCTCACCTGTAATGTATCAACACGAATATTTCTCATCAATAATGTAATTTTAAATGCTCCTATTCCAATTGTGTTAAAAGCAAATGTGTTAATTGCCTTCTGTTATCCATTGTTCAAATGAATATTTCTAGCCTATGATTTATTGAAAATAAACATTTTGTCACCTATACTGTAATGTATTAAAACAAATATTTAGAATCAATTATGTATTTTTCAAACGCTCCAATCCACGTTGCATCAAAAACAAATTTTCATAATCCACAGAGTATTAAAATAGATTGTTTCCAACCATCAATGTACTGAAACAGTTGTTTCATCGAAAACTGCGCCAAAACCCAATATTTCTGATCGAATCTGAATTAAAGCAAATAATTTATGTCTGATCCATGAAGCACGAAAATGAACATTAGTATCCTTAATGAATTAAAACAAACATTTCCGATCGATGAGGTATTAAAACACATATTTTTCATCTTAATCTATCATAGAAAATATTGTCGAATTCATGATCTGCTAACACCAAATGTTTCTTATCTATAACGTTTCAATACAGAGTTTTTTTTCTTGTTGTTTTTAAATCAGTGATGTTTTTTGGGGGTTTTTTTTGGTTTTGTTTTGTTTTGTTTTTTTTTGCGTACGCAGGCTGATACTCCTGCAGACACTCCCTGTGTAGTCAGGCAAGGATTAATCCCATCTGCCCAACAAAGGGAGTGGAGTTTTGTGTGTATGACCGTTTTTTTTTTATCTCGCCATTAAGGCAGCCTACTCCATCTTCGGGGAAGGCGCATGCTATGTGTAACGTGTCATCCATACCAACGGCCAAACTGGCCTCTCTTCCGAAAGTTGGTGATGGAATTTGACGTGTGTGCAAGATGTTATGCGTGCGTTCACACACGGAACCTCGGTTAAAAGTCTCATTCGAAGGACTGATTCATGTATGAAAACAAAAATGTTTCTGATCAATAACATATCAAAACAACGATTCTAATCCACAAGGTACCACTGGTCGTAACCAGGGGCGGATCTGAGGGGGGGTTCCAGGGGTTCCGGAACCCCCCCCCCCTCCAAAAAAAAAAAAAAAAATGTCCAGACATATTTGTGTACAGATTCATAGTAAATAGACACCAGGAGAGGCCTCCAAAGCGCCTCAGAAAGTGAAAATATCTTCAGCTTCTGGGGGGCTTTGCCCCCAGACCCCCCCCATCGGGTCTTTGCCCCTGGACCCCACCGGGGCCTGGGCGGCCCCTGGACCCCTGCCCACTTTGGAACTCCCCCCTCTCTAAGTAACTGATCCGCCCTGGTAACGGACTCTTCTGCTCCTAATTAAAGAACAAGCTAATCTTATCCCAAGTACAACAAGTTCGCAATCCCTCATATATCATCATCAATCCTTTACTACTGCAGCTGCCTGCTGCTTATTATGAACAGAGTGTGTCAGGCCTCTACGTGTGGCAGGAACAGTCCAGCGTCTGTCAGTGAGACGTGGGGTGAATAGTCGTGGTCGCCAGCTACGTTGAGCGTGTCTTGAGTTGTCTCTCCCTTACTGAGAAGTGACGGAACTCGCAGTCCTACTGCCTTGTCGACGATGTGTGACCCCACGCTCTCCCCCCCCCCCCCCCCCCCCCCCCCCCCACCACACACACACCCTCTCCTCCCAGTTCCCTCGGTCCAAACCGCGCCTGTTGTCTCTTCCTGTTTGTCATACTCAATAATAGTAATAATAATGATAATTATATTACTGAGGCTAGTAGTAGTAGTAGTAGTAGTAGTAGTAGTAGCAGTAGCAGCAGTAGCAGTACTCAATATCATCATCTTCTTCATCATTATATTATTATCATCATTATTATTATTATTATTGTTATTCAATTAATATTCTTTTATTATTATTATTATTATTATTATTATTATTATTATTATCATTATTATCACCATCATCATCATCATTTATATTGTTATTATCCTTATCCTTATTATTATTATTATTATTATTATTATTATATTATTATTATTTAACAATAGTTATTCTCATGCTTATTATCATCACAGTGATAACAGTTATTACCATTTTATTATGCTTACTACATATGTGTGTCAATTTCTAAGTCTGTTCCTCTGTACTGTGGACACGATATCTTTGCATGGCACGCACGCACGCACACAAACCACAGAGAGAGAGAGAGAGAGAGAGAGAGAGAGAGAGAGAGAGAGAGAGAGAGAGGAGAGAGAGAGAGAGAGAGAGAGAGAGAGAGAGAGAGAGATTACGCAGTTCTCACACTGGATTATCGAATTTTCAAACACGTAAAGAACATTCAATTCACTAGGGAGAAAAAACAAACAAACGACAGAGTAAAACAAATTAGCAAGCAAACAAACGAAACTTCCTGAATCCCACTTATTACTAAAAACTTTAATTTAAGCGAGAGGGTCACGTCCTAAGACCACTCCCCCCACCCACCCCACCCCTCCCCAACCCACGCCAACCCCCACCTCCCTTTTTCTGTTCTTTTCCAATTCAAAAATTCAAATTTTCGGAAATGTGAACCGTTGGTTTTCATTTTTCATGAATCTACTATTCAGACGGTCTACATTATTTCTGAGACATTTCGACTGTAGAAACACACCGGGAGCTAAACAGAATCATTCTGCGGACACACTCACACACTCAAAAAAA
>JAFLJL010004046.1:0-18081 GCA_018398815.1 Conus ventricosus | reverse complement strand
GAAATGGTGGGTAAGTCACGTGACAAACCGCACGCCCCCTGTCAAAGATTAGAACTGCAGTAAAGGGTATTGATTATTCCTTTGTGTGTCAGGGTTGCTACCTGTCTGCAAAAGAACGTTTACCTTTTTGGTCGATTGTTTCATTATTAGAGCGACTGAAGGGTTGCAGGGTTCCTTGGCTGATAATTAGGCAGTTAATGGGGGACCCAGAAAATTTCTGTCCCACCTATGCGTCACCCGGAAGCCGTCTGATCCGACATTCTTCCTGAGGCAATGTTTGAAGTTTTAAGGACATGAACAATTGAATTCAATATGGTTTATATAAAGAATCAGCCAAATGCTTCCAAGGATGGGGGCAGGATTGCTCCTAGCGGGGTTTGGGTTCAGTAGGTGGGACAGAAATTTTCTGGGTCCCACTGGTACCTTCAATGCCATGAAGAAGCTCTAAAGGAGAAATTCGGCATGAGAAATAATTAAAAAGGCAAAAATTAAAAACAAGATTTTTTGACGTATATATATATATTTTAAAACCAACCAAAGGTGCCACCTAGAAGCAAAAGAAAAATACTGATTTTTCTTTTGCTTCTTAGTGGCACCTTGGGTTTGGTTTTTTGAAAACTCAACAAACAAACTACGGTATTGCCACCCAACCTTTTCTGGGATTGCATTCTTCTAAAAACTGAAAAGGCAGAGAGTCAAATTACTACTTTCCGGGGTCAGGATCCTGACGATAGCCAAGCCGCTAGAAACAAATTTGTAGATAGTTCAAGTTTCCCTTATTACTTGTTTTAACTAATGTTTCTCCCCAAGGGTTGAGCACTTATAGAATTGTTTTGGGCATTTTGAATATATTGATCTCTCTCTCTCTCCCCTCTCTCTCCCTCTTCTCTCTCTCTCTCTCTCTATATAATATATATATATATATAATATGTGTGTGTGTTGGTGTGTGTGTGTGTGTTGTGTGTGTGTGTGTGTGTGTGTGTGTTGTGTTGTCATTGCCATTGTATTGCTTGAATCCAGGGTCAAACCATGTATTGTTCCCTACGGATTTGTTTGTCTGTTTGCTTGCTTGCTTGCTTGCTTGTTTGGTCAGTTCTGATCTTGGGTTTAAACAGAATTTATTTCAAAATCAAATACTACAAATATATATAAATAGAGAGAGATACACATATATATATATTTTCTCTGTGTTGTGTGTGTTGTGTGTGTGTGGGGTGGTGTGTGTGGTGTGTTTTTTTATATATATACATACATATCTATCATATATATATGTATGTATATATATAAATATTATATATATATATATATATATATATATATATATATATATATGAGACATTTTTCCGACTTCCTTTTCAGTTTCGGCTTTTGGAATTGCTTGATTTCTTATGTAACTATGCTTCTCTTCAAATGGACAAAAAATATCAATTTTCAATTTCAATGACTTTTTTTTGTGTACATACTGTAAGAACGAATTTTTCTTCAAATGACAGGGGAAACGAAGACCTGAAATGTCGGATTCTGTGATATCACGATGCAGAATGTGAATGAGTGATCCTCCAAAGGAGAGCGGGGTGCAGTGAATGTGTTGCAAATTTTCTAAGGGGGTCTTCTGTCTTTTGTTGATGCACAGGGCTTTTGTTGTTTTTTTTGGGTTTTTTGTTTGTTGTTGTTGTTTTTTTGTTGTTGTTTTGTTTTTGTTTTGTTTTTTTGGTCATTTTTTAAAAGTAAAAAAGTTTATGAATCTGTGTTATGCTGCCAATGTGATGAAGACATGCAACTGCAGGGGGTTTAGTGATATGATGAGCACTATCGCCAGCACACAAGTACATGCACACGCACGGGCCCTGCAATCATGCACACGAGCAAAATCCTGCACCCGGATATATGACCTTTTGAAATGACATGCGAAAAAAAAAATGTCCTTACCCGATTTTTCCTTTCCTTCTTTCTTTCTCTCTCTCCCCTCTCCTCTCTCTTCTCTCTCTCCTCTCTCTCTCTCTCTCTCTCTCTCTCTCTCTCTCGCTCGCTCGCTCGTTCGCTCTCTCGCTCTCTTTAATGTTTGAAGTGATATTGTGGGGGTTGCAAAATGAACTTGTTTAATTTGTAGCATCAGAACGGTGAGTCCTTGCCGGTGTTACGTTTTGTGTCTCAGTATGACTGATTTTTTTTTTCGTCAACACTTGATAGGTAAATCACTTCAATGTTCATGAAGACTGTTTTCTTCTTTATTTTATTTTTGTTTGTTTGTTTTGTTTTTCTTTGTTTTTTGTTTTTTTTGTAATAAGATGAACGATGGTGGATGTCACGACCGACCCCTGGAGGTCTGCCCTGACAGGATCGGTCTAGAATGGGAGTGAAGGGAATGCTGACCTCGCACGCCTCGCAAGAGCCACACGAGAAAGAGATTACGAACACACCCCATTTATTCACACCAGCAAAATATGATTCCACCACACACACATGCACAATCACATTCAAGCACTCCAACCCGGACACAACATGCACACTCACAACAAGCACTCCAAACACCACAACATGCACGATTTAAATAAACAGTTCACCATACGACGTACACAATCACAATTACAGCATTCCAGAACATATGACATCTACCCACACTTATAAAGATGAAACTTTACAGCATCGATCCTTTAACACCATGGAGTGCGCCAACCCTGCCTCTGTAAGTCTATGGAGCACCCTGTTTTTTTTTTTCCCCCCGCCCAACTTTAGGTTGCTCCGATAACGGGTCGGTCTCGCAGGAGTCGCTCCAAAGCCGACACCCTCGATCACAGCAGGCAGTGGAAGAGCGTGTCCCGGAGGGGGGGGGGGGGGAGGGAAGGGGGGCACGTGGCGCTGTTACTGGAGGTCCTGGACGGGGGTCAAGGCCGGGCCAGTCAGAGGCGGGCTCCTTACCAGGCCCGGTCCCGACCAGGGCGTGGCCTCGACCAGGCGTTGCACATCCAGGTCCGCGGTCCCCAGCCAGACCCAGAGTGTGGCCCTCAACCGCACGTGGCACCATTCCAGTTCGCTGGTCTCAGCCAGGCGTGGACTCAACCAGACGTGGCACCCATCCCCGTCAGTGGTCTCAGCAGAGCGTGGCCTCATCCAGCACGTGGCACCATCCGTCGTGGTCTCAGCCAGGAGCGTGGCCTCAACCGCACGTGGCACATCCAGTCCGTGGTCTCAGGCCAGAGCGGTTGGCCTCCAACCCAGCACGTGGCACCATCCAGTCCGTACTCCCGGTTGAAGCCCCGAAAGGGGGCGGGGAAAACGTAGCTGGGGAGGAGAGGAGAAAGGGAGGAGAAGGACGAAGGAAGGAGGAAGAAGAAGGGTACTGGAACCCGCCGTCAGTACAGTTGACCCATGCTGTCACATCTTAACTGGCGCTGCATGATGGGCGAGGGAAGCTACTAAACGCCCACACCAGTAAACCAATCCGAACCAGGACTGTTCACTAGGGTCTTTCACACGATGGCAGGTAAAAGACTGCATTAACTCAACAGGTTTATAAACAAATATGAATTTCTTCACCTTCGCTCACTCACATTTAACATACCACTTTCTTAGGAAATAACCAACACAGGGACCATGCTTTATAACTGCCACTCCATTGGCAAATAATCCTTCAATGGCTCATAATTGCACTTTTATAGCCACATCAAAATAACAACAAATCTCAAACCACGCATCCAAATGACAATGCGTACGCAACGCTCGCGAACATAAACCTCGTCTCCCTGCACACACAAAACAGACGGGGGCCGAAGGATAAGAGTCCGGGCGAATGTTGACGGGGCGGAGAGCGAGACCAAGCAAGTTCCAACATGAATCACCAGGTTCTCTCCATCCCACCGACTCCGCATACAGATGCATAAACAGGAAAAGGATATGGAAAATAAATTTAGAATGGCCAGGTTAATGATTGAATTAACCAGAGAAAAGGTCTCACACAATATTTCTCTTACAATTCGAAAACAAAAGAAAACATTGCGCAAAAGAGAAGACTAAGCCGGCTAACAACAAACAAACCAAACAAAACAAACCACGGAAAACTGATGCTTTCCAGCTACCCGTGGGGTGACCCAGAGAGGGGGTTTTCAAAAGACTCTCTCGCCCCTCTTGTCTGTCGAGAGGGACAGGAGGCACAGGTGCGGAAAAAGGAAGAAGTGATGTCCCTCTCCCTTTACAAGCGCTGTAGGAAAACTGAAGATACCGACTGTACCTCGATGTCGGAGAAGAAACCAAGGACCGGAGCAGGCGCTCCCAGAGTCATCTTCCGCTCGAGTGAGAGCTAACCTTCCTCAGCAATGGCGGCCAACATGCCATGCTGCGTCACTGAGTGAGCATACTTCAAACTAAAGAAACGAAGGCACGTGCGACAGGTAAAAAGACAGGCGGAGGCCGAAGAGCAAGTTCGAGAGAAAGGTACCAGCACCCGGGGAACCTACAGGATAAATAGCCACGGGCAGTGGAATAAGAGAGAGAGAGAGGAGAAAAATAAACGAAGTTGAGCTTGAACGACACCAAAGGGCAACCGCACCACAAGCCTCATCAAGGGAACGGATACACGACAACAGCCAAGGACAATAAACAACGAAAATTCCGCACCCTAGATGGGTCACGTCGTAGGCTCGTGACAAACTGTGACAAACCCCCTTCTAAAAAGCATTGTTTCTCTGAGATACGTGTCCTTTGAACTTGAGATGTGCAAATTCAAACAATGGGACCCGACCAACTCTCTGTGATCGACAGAGTAGGGAATCCCAATACAAACATTTCTACGATAGATTAGTATCACACAGGGAAATACTTAATACTACATTTATCAAACAACCTAGGCAAACCTTCCAACCATGAAAGTAACAATCCGAACCATTGGTGATTCACTACCGTTAACATCACTGATGAAAAAAGTCAACTACACTGATTACAGAGACCAAAAGGGAATATAACCCTGGTGAGGGGACGTGTCCCTCTGACCGATTTTCCAATGCGCTGATACGGAGTCTCGGCTAAGAATTAGTCAGAATCGTATTACAGGAACCCTTGCATATGACGAAAGTGAAACGCCTGGACTCTGGCAGCCCACGGCTCCCAACCCAATGACGTCGAACGTCCCTGACTGGCCGGAATCCGGTCCAGGTACTGGAGAGGATGATGATCGCTCTCCCGTACAAACTTCCGGCCGTACTTCTTCTGGCACGCCCAGAGTGCGCGTCCAATTCTGCCTGAGAGACTTCAGGAACAGTAGGGGCCTCGGGACAGTCCTAAGCGGGGACAGCCTGGGGTATCGACTCTGCAGATTCTACCACCCCGAAGGGTAGCGGTGACCGCGGAATGGATGGAGGATTAAAGGGTCCCCACAGGTCGACATCCGACCGTGCTGGATGGCTCACAACATAGAGGCCTGACCTAGGGGAACCACGCTTTCAAGCTCGGACCCCTTAGGCGTTGGTCCGTTGGCAGCATCGAACTGGGCAGTACTGCCTAACCTGCGAGTATCCCTTCCTTGGCCAGAAGATAGTCCTGTCTTACTCGCTCGAGGAGTCTCTTGGAGCCCATATGGACCTCCATGGGGGGAATTGGGCTGCCGGAGAAACAGACTCTTCAGGTTTGGGGAAACACCAAGCTGCTTGGCCACACGATCTGCTGGGTGAAAACCCTAAAGAGGATCCCCTTGTGGACTTGAAGCTCTCCTTGGGCGTGTCGGGCAGACTGAGCAGGACGACCTAAGTTGTGCAGGCGTTGGAAATCCAAGTACCTGGCCTGAAGACGAACAATGGACGAGTGACGGCCTGGCCAGAACCTCGTCAGAAGAGGCTGCAGAACGAGGATGCAATTTCCTGTTCCTGGTTCTTAGCTTTGCGCGTGTGGTAACTCCCACACACGCCTGATACGGGCAAAATCCGTAGACACGGACTGACTGCGTCCGTCTGGCGGAAGGTGATAGTATTCCCTAATGATACGGGAAATCAGAGGTCGCTTCCACGCGTTGGCCCCATACTTCGCCACAGAGTAGGGGGGTGGAGATCAGAAGAAACGAGTTTACTGGAAGGACGGGTGGAGGTAAAACCAAGGCCTCCACCACACACATCGTAATGGCGCCCCCCCGCCGGGCCTTAGGGGAAAAATAATCCTTATCACCGAGGGTTGATGCTCCCGAATCCCTGATGGTTTGTCGACCAAGGATGAACAAACAACAGAAAGAATCATGGACCTCTGTTACACCAGAAGCTGTGGAAGGACCCCACGTTAGCGAGGGCGCGAGGATGCTGGAAAGGACTAGTCCCATGAGACCAGCGGCTTTAGGACAATCTTTCTAATGTGGCCAGGGACGACCACAAGAAAACACAGTGGGGGCGCGGAAATCCCCGATGAACTGCCTGCTTGTTTCACCCCGTAGCAGTTGTGGGCGCCTTATTGCCAATAATCTGTGGAGGGCTTCCTCTCCGTATAAGGCGAATGCCCATAAGCCTGCGAGCTTCAGCAAACACCTCAGCTGTATGAATCGCAGCCGCCGAAATCCTGAGTTGCTGTCTCGCCTATACGGATCCTCAACTCTGGGGGACACAGTGTTGGGGAGACTGTTCAATGTGGATCAGATCCTCCAGCTCCCTATTAGCCAACTGAGCCAGTACCCTAGCGTTTTGCGCGATAGCACCAAAACTGCCACGGAAGGTCTCGTCGTTTATTCTTCTTCATGGACCTGAAACTTCCTCGTACGTCTCTGGGGTAAGTGGAAACGCTTACGCAGAGCAAACTGCATGTTGCATAAGACGCACCTTCGTTTAGAGTGGCACACACTCCCTTGCAGCACCAGATAACCCAGAGAAAAAAAGGTGCATAGCCTTTTGTTCCTCAGACAATTGGTATGAAATAGCAAAACCTTGTCAAAATGCTCTAGGAAACATATTCAATGTCCTCACTGGTCTGAACTCTGGAATGACTTTAACTTTGGGCTCTTAACTCATCACTGACTGGTGATTAACCCCCTGACTTACAGATGCGGGGAGACGCGAAAGAAAGTTGTTCCATCTCTCCCTAGCAGAGCCTTCCTCCTGTCTAGTTCTTTCCCTACGGAGGGCAGCTCCTCCCTGCGCAGAGCAGCCTCTTCCTACGTGAAGCAGGCCTCTTCTCTAACGCTGATCTCCTGTCTGGCAAGCCTCTTCCTTACGCTGGATCCTCCTGTCTGGAAGACTCTTCCTTACGAAGGGGCCTCTGTCGGGGTAGCCTCTTCTCTGCGCAGCATAAGCTCTTCCCTAAGCAGAATCTCCTGTCTGTCAGTCTCCTCTTGCGCAGAGCCTCCCTCCTATCCAACTCTTCTACGTGTGAGGCAGCCTCTTCCCTCGCTGCCGTCCAGAAAACTTCAGGAGGAGGTGATGTCCTGGGCGGGGTTTCAACTCCAGACATGGGAGGGATGACCCGGTCGACCGTCCACGGGTTTCTCGACCCTTACCATGAGGAAAGGTCCCCGGGGCATACTCCTTACGAGGGGAAGCAGTGGGAGAGAGGTGGGCTTTGGTTTCTGCGACTCAACAGAAGCCCAACAGTTGCTTCGCGATGCTCTGACGTTCCAAGGGAAGTGCCAAGGGGTTGGGGTCTAAGCAGGAAATCCCCTAGCGATGAAGAAGAGAAAGTACTCGCTGGACTATCGGTACAGCAAGGGAATAGGTGGAATTCCACTGTAGTCGAAGTGCTGGTACTAATAGTGGGGACTACATTTAGAGACCCTTACTTTCGACGCTCCGATTAGCCATACCACCAGCACCTGGACGTTGCCATGACACTATTCCTACAGTTATCAAATACAGGGGAAAGACAATTCCACTTGAAAAACAATTATTTTAGGGGTGTGTGTTTATGGGTGTATGTGTGTGTGTGCGTGTGTGCGGCCAGGTTCCGGCTGTCCCACTCTGGCAAACAACCGCGCTCTACACACGAGCAACAGTGCGGGCGTGGGGCTTCACCGTTAAAAAAAAAAAACAAAAACCTATGTTCGGCTGCCCCCTTCTGGCAACACCGCGCTCCACAGCCCGAGCAAACAGTGCGGTGGGGCTGGGCCGGGAAAAAAAAACAAAAAAAAAAAACAAAAATGGCAGACGGAAGCCGGAGTAGAGAGGAAAAAAACAAAGGGACATCTAACGTCCGATACAACCCCCCAGTACCTCTAATAACCGGTTAGAGAGAAAAAAAAAACAACAAGACTGGCTAAATACCAAACAGGAATGGAAGACTGAGCGGCTAACAGAAAGGGCTAAGACTTAGCCGGACCTGCGTTGAGGTACCGGCGGAAGGAGGTCTGGACGCGGTCGACTCCCTCGGTCTCACCTCGACCCCCGGTCACACCGGATGTTCCTTCAGGCCACCGAAGACTCCTTCACGCTAGAGTCACCAGCCAACCACCCCGAACAAACACGACAATCTGCTAAACATATACAAAAAGACAAAACTGAACAAGGTACTCCGCGAAAGAGAGAGACCAGTCAGAGCCCTTCACATCCCGGACGAAGCCCCACAATTGTCACGACCGACACTGGAGGTCTGCCCCTGACAGGATCGGTTCTAGATGGGAGTGAGGGAATGTCCTGACCTCGCACGCCTGCAAAGAGCCCACGAGAAAGATTACGATACAAACACCCATTTTTTCACACAGGCAAACTAAGCACTTCCAAACCCACAACACAACTGCTCAATCACACTCAGAGCACCGCAACGCATCACACCAGGCACAATCAATCAAGCACTCCAACCCACAACATGCACGGAGTTATAACTAAATCATTTCACCATACGAGTACACAATCACAATTACAAGCATTCCCAGCACCATATGACATATTACACAATTATAAAGAAAAACATTTTCCAGCATCGATCCTTCTAACACCATGGAGTGCGTCCACACCCTGCCTCTGTCATGTCTACTGGGAGCACCTGTCGCTACTAGGTGCTCCGAACCGGGTGGTTCTGCAGGGCGTCGCTCAAAGCCGACACCTCGACTCACAAGCGGCAGTGGAAGGAGCGTTGTCCGGAGGAGGGGGGGGGGGGGGGAAAACGTGGCGTGTTACTGGAGGTCCTGGACGGGGGTTCAGGGCGGCCAAGTCAAGGACGGCGGGTCCTATACCAGGCCGCGGTCCGACCAGGGGCGTCGCTCGACCAGCGTCGTGGCACCATCCAGTCCGCCGGGGTCCCAGCACAGAGTGTGGCTCAACCAGCACGTGGGCACCATCCAGTCCGATGTCTCAGCAGAGCGTGGCCTAAACCAGCACGATGGCCACCTTACAGTCCGTGGTCTCAGCCAGAGCGTGGCCTCAACCAGCACGTGGCATCATCCAGGTCCGTGGTCTCAGCAAGAGCGTGGGCCTCACACCAGCACGTGGCACATCCGTCTGTGGTCTCAGCCAGAGCCGTGGCCTCAACCAGCCCGTGGCACCATCAGTCCGTTACTCCCGGTGGTGAAGCCCCGAAAGGGGGGGGGGGGGGGGGAAACCGTAGCTGGGAGGAGAGGAGGAAAGGGAGGGAAGGAGAAGGAAAGGAGAAGAAGAAGGGTACTGGCACCCCGCCGTCAGTACAGTCTGACACATGCTGTCAAATCTTAACAGCCACTCGCATGAATGGCGAGGGGAAGGCTACTAACGCACACAGGTTAAACCCATCGAACCAGGAATGTTCAACTAGTGGTCTTCTCACACGATGCCGGTAAAGACTGCATTTAAATCACAGGTTATAAAACAACTATGAATTATCTTCACCTTCTCTCACTCAATTTAACATTCACCTTTCTTAGGAAATAACAACACAGCGCCATCGTTTATAACTGCCCACCACATTTGCAACTAATAATTCAATGCCATAATTGTCACATTTTGCTATAGCCACATTTCAAAATAACACAAATCTCCAACCACGCATCCAATGACAAATCATGCGTACGCACGCTCGCGACCATAAAACTCGTTCTCCTTGCACACACAAACAGACGGTGGCCGAAGGATATGAGTCCGGCGAATGTGACAGGGGCGGAGAGCCGAGACCAAGCAAGTTCGAACCACCCCCCCACTGAATACCAGGTTCTCTCCCATCCACGACTACCGCATCACCAGATGTATAAACGGGAGAAAGAAATTTTGGAAATAATTTAGAATGGCCGGGTTTTAAAGATTGAATTAACAGAGAAAAGGTCTCAACAATATTTCTCTTACAATTTCGGAAACAAAAGGAAATTGCGAAAAAGAGGAGACTAAGTCGACTAACAACAACAAACCAAAACAAAAAAACCCACCGAAACTGATGCTTACCAGCTACCCGTGGGGACCCGAAAAGGCGGGCCCAGATGACTCTCTCTACCCCTGTCCAGTCGAGAGGACAGAGGCGAAGAGCGGAAACAGAAGAAGTGATGTCCCTCTCCTACAGGCCGATGCAGGAATTGAAAGTACTGACTGTACTCTCGAGGGATAGGGGTAAAGAACCAAGACTGGAGCAGGCACCCCCAGAGAATCTTCCGTCGAGTGAAAGAGCTAACCTCCCTGGCAATGGCGGCGAACATGCCACCCTACGTCACAGGTGAGCATACTTCAAACTAAAAAAATGAAGCAGTGCGACAGGTAAAAAGACAGGCGAGAGGCCGATAGACAGAAAGTTCGAGAAAAAGGGTTTACGGCCCCCCGTGAACCACAGGATAAACAGCACGGGCAGTGGAATAAGAGAGAGAGAGAGAGAAAACAAACCGAAGTTGAGTTTGAACTACCCCAAGGTGCAACCGCACCAAAAGCCACTCAAGGGACGGATAACGACAACGCAACGACAATAAACAAATAGAAATTTTCCGCCACCCTAGGTGGGTAGAGAACGTAATATGCCAATCCTAACTCACTTTCGCCCTCAACCAGTTTCGGGCGAAAGTGCCTAGGATTGGCATATTACTGTTCTTGACAAGTAAGACTTCAATACCGAAAATAACGATATTAAAAACAAACATACTGTGTGGGAAATTATCCGTTTTTAATACAAATTTTACAAAACTTTCAGATTCATTTTTTGCTTAATCCTATGTTTTTCTGATCTTTTCAATAACATCATTTTCGCGCAAACATTCTTCAAATGGTTCTGTCTTTCATATGAAATAGAACTACCGTCTTTAACTGTTCTCTAAAGTCTTTAAAACCGAGTTATATTTCTGGCAAAAAAATCCACACACTTATCCCATCATGTCTTCCGCTGAAAGCCAGCTTTGACAAAGTGTTTCTCTTTTTAACTATATCTTTTTCTCCCGAACAGTCATCAAAATAAAGGGGTTTTCTGCGTTCCTTCAAACACTTTATAAAAGTATTCTAAACACTCACTCAGTTTAGTGCTAGGTTTAACTAATATACGTCATTGTCTGTCCATAAAAACCTTCTATCATGATATGCTTTGTTCCTTTTAAGTGTTGGACAGAAAATCACAATATGATCAAAATTATAGCGATAAACTGTTTGTAATAAGTCTAGGACAAATATTGTTTTTCCACAACAGTCTGCCCACAAATCATTGAACAATGAGGGGATTTTATCATAAAGTTTAAAATGCTCCATAGTTTTATAACGAATTTAATCTAATCCAGTTATTATTTTTATCTACTCTCCGTCAAAACTTGTTCAGTATAATAAAACCCTATGAGGCCTAAATGTGTAAGATTAAACCAATTCAGTTCTGTAAGATTGTTTCTATTTAAGTCAAAATTGATTTTGTTGCTTGTTGTTATGATCTTAATATCCTCACCATTGTGAAGAAAAGACGACAACAACGTTAAGGCGTTTAACGTCTAAGTTTTGCCAGCTAAATTAATTCCTTTATAAGGACGTCACTAACGCCACAACCCATCCCTTCCACATCTTTAAAGACAGAAATTTCAAATTTTCATTGTGAACGTGTCTCCTAATTTTCTGCTTGGAAGAACTGTAATTTTGTAGAAGCTTTTTTACAACTGTTTCTTTTCTGTGGAGGATGTACTGTTTTTTCCCATACGGCGGTTATTTCAATTTCTTTCCGACTATTGTCGTCCGGCAAAAAGACTTACATGTAAAGGGCCAGAGTTGAATGCTTTCTGAAAACTTTTTTGACGGCTAAAATGTAAATGGGCTTATGAATTCAAATTTTATGTCCCATTCTAAATATGGTTCTAAGTGCCATTTGAGGTCAGGTTTTCGAACTATTTTATATTCATACTGGCCAACATTATTTGCCTCTAGATTGCGCAGTTGTTCTAGTTTAGGAACTTTTTGTTGTCGCCACCTCTTTGCGTTTATAATCACAATCTTTAGTGTACTCAAAACCATACAAAGCGCCTATTTCACCGTTTGTTCAAAGTCCGCAACATCTGCAAGGGCTTTTAATTCTAAGGTTATACACCTTACAGGCGCTAATGTAACCCCGGTTCTTCTGGTCCCCGCGACATTTTTTTTTAGTAACGTATTATTTTATTTCCAAAACAATGTGCAGGTTATCACATTTCACAAACTTCCCGCTTTGTCTTTTATTTTTTATATTAAATGATCCGACCCTCCCACAAACTAATCTTTTAAACTGTTTAAAATTTGGGAATTGTATAATTTCATAATCGCAATATGCAGCTTTCCTGACGGAAGAGCTTTTTAAAACATTTTGAGGGTCCCCCCTCATATAAGTTTCATCAGTGCTTACTCATCCAAATGAATATAGTAATAAATGAAATGCAAGATCGAGCGGATTTTTTCTCCCTCAAAATAGTTTTGTTTGGGCAACTTAAACTATGCGGGCAGAGGGTGTTGTAAACCCTAACTTTTTTGCTAGCTCTTTATAAAAAAGGAAACCCTACTTTTTTCTTAGGTTTTGAAGGCCAACTTTGTTTTTTAATTTGCATTTTTAAAGTTTGAGAGAAATGTTAAATTTATCATTGCTTCTTTTAGCGAGCAAAACCCCGAATAACCTCAGGTATGGTTAGGAAAAATATAGGCCTCTATTTTAATTTTCAATTTTTTATTCCCCTTGGCTTTGCTTATATTAAACCTCGATTTGTAGAATATTTCATGGGCGCGACCCTTCTGGGCCGCAAATTTTTATTAATAGCTGTTCTAAAAAAGGGGTGTCTTGGGTTGTTTTTTTTACAAACATTTTTTTTAAACAAATTAAAAATGAGTGCATTTTAAATTACTGATGCAAAAAATTCTTTGGGCCCCCACTACAATCTTAAAAAAATAGCAATGATATCTTTACATTTCTGTACCAGACTGCCCCTTTTCATAAAAAGGTGGTCTCCCTTGAAGAGCTATCTTTAACCCCCCCATGAAAAGACCCCATCAAAAAAGCGTGGGGTTTTGTCATCCCATGCAGTTTTATCGAACCATTAAAATTTTCTGTGTTTTTGGGATCAACTGGGTGTGGGGTGGGGTATGGATCATTTAAAACACCTGACCCTTTTTGGGGCGGTACAGATTTATTTTTATTTAAACCTTTTGAGTTTTGGGTGAATTGCAAGCGCCATTGCCAAATGACAAACCGTTTAAAACCTCGCAACAGAATGACTGAAGGCTTTTGAAAGGATCTGTAACGAATTCCATATTAACATAAAGACAGACTTTAGACAAAAGTTGGATCTTAATATGGCCTAGGCGACCTTTATTTTCGGGGCACGCACAAAAAGTATAACTATGATGGCATCCTCCTTTAAAAACTTTCTTTTTTGGTCCAACTGTTCAGCCCGGGTCCCTACAGCAAGAGCATAAAACAGCATGGACAACATTTATCTTAGACACTTCTAAGGGCCTAACTAGAGCGGGAATAGAACGAATAAACGACTCTATTCGTACTTACGTTGGTGTTTGCTAGGCTCGAAAGCACAGGCAAGATCGGGGCATAACGGGATCTTCTACTGGCTTTGACGCACAAAAACAATACTTAGCAAATTTAGAGGACGCCATTAATTCTACAGTTGATTTACCTTCAAGTATTCAAAGGTACCAAACATGTTTACAATACGCAAGATCGAAAGTAGACTTTGCTGTTGGCACTGGTTTATACATGCTGCCTTCTGACCTCAGACTCCAGATAGGTACAAAAATAAACTATATAATGAAATTCTTATAGCAGGCAATGAACAGGGGGTTGGGAAAAACGACATAAATTCTGAGCCAGTAATATTACAAACAATAAAAAGAACACCCAAGATTAGTCATCTAATTCCCGAAGTCCAAACCCCAAAGTCATTGAAAAATCAGCAAAGCTCGCGGACTCTTTTCGCGAAGTCAAAAAAATGACCATGAATATGAAAAGACAGCGCTTGTTTTTGATTAACTGGCTAGGGATTACTTGGTCTTTATCTTACTAATAGAAAACCCACTATTACAAGAACTAATGTCCATAAGTGCTCGGCCATAAAGCCACTACTTTGCTTGCAGTAGCAAAAGCCAGCGGGACAATACTCCCCAATATTCCTGGTAAAGCGTCTTAGCTTTACCAGCTAATTTTTTTAAAAATTGCCAAGATGATCAAGCTGTTTTTTTACCCATGATTTATCAGGTGGAGGCGGGTGGCGGTGGAGGTACTACTTTGACCCCCACCGCCGCCTGTAATAGCCAACACCAGTGTACTTATTGCAAATCCTAAGGCAGTTATAACGCTTGCTAATGTGACTCCTTGCTCTCTAAACAGTGTTCGTATTCGTTCTGCTAGTGTCGTGTCTTCATATAAAATTTTTTCGATAGTTTCTCTTATTCTATTACTTGAGTTCGTAATTGGTCTCGGTTAGTAGTCAGCGCTTCCCAGTCTTGTGATCTTTCTTGTTCAAGATCTTTTAGTCTTTGGGTTATTCTTTCTTTAATATCAGGCCCTCGATGCGGTCTCAGCCTCAACGAGTTTTTCTTTTTTTCTTTTTTTTATGTCATCTAGTCACCTAGTTTTTCTAAATTGTTTGGGGGAATTCGCCTCTGATGCTTCTCAAAGCATGATCAAGGGCCGCTATTTCTCCCATTGGTAGCGGGGAGTCGTGTATAGTCTTTAATGCTGTTTCTTCTGAAAAACTGGTTTCTGCTTCTATTGCATTTTTATTCATCTGCCCATGATTTAATTCTTCAAGTTCCATGTTTGTATTTGGTTTGCTGTTGGGAGTTCCTGCAGTGGTTTTGAAGTTTTGAAACTGCCTCCGCCCTTAATTTTGGCCTAACAAGACCAAGGCGATTTTGAAATCTTTTACACTGGTCTTTGTATAATTGTACTCTTGGCTAAAAACTTTGATGGGTCTGGTTTTTGATGTAAGCCGAACAAGTTGCCCTTGGTCGTTTTTTACAGACCAATGGCCATTTCTAATTCAAAATCATTTGGGTCTATAAATTTGGGGGGGGGTTTTTGGCCTAAACTTTTGTAAAATGCTCCGACCCGTACCTTCTGTTAATTCAACGCCGCATTGAGAGCATTTGAGCGATGCCGTGTCAAAGGGATCATTTCACTCATCTCGTCTCCACGATCAAAAACATCATAATCTTCTTCAGCTTCAATTCCTGCCATGTTTTAAATAATTAACTTTTTTTTTTGCTTCAAAAAATGGCGCAGCAAACATATGGCTCGATTCTTTGCCCGCATAGAAAACTGAAGAGCCCCTTGGCGTGAAGGGAAAAAACGGAATTTTTTGTTCCAAATAATCCATCTACTATTGTGCAGATCAAATTTTACTGTCAAATTTCCAGACCTAGGAGCAGATAAAGTGTTGTCCCAGGCCCCTATGCGCTTTCTTACTTTCAAAATAGACCTCGCTTCAACAACAGACCCAAACAGGACAGTTGTACAGAATCTGGGGGGGGGCAATCTTTAAAGGGAAATTTCTATAAAACTTGAGGGGAAAGAAATATTTTCTTTACATAATGCAGACATATTTTTAACCTATTCTGATCTATGGCAAACCGGGAATGAAAGGGCTGATTTGCGTTTAAAGGAATCGAAAATGAAGAAGCACTAAAACATAGAATAGGCGCCCGCAGATACTAAAGACGGCAAAAGTATGTAGCTGTAAATTTTGGTATGGAAATCGCTTTTCCATCCCTTGATTTTGAGTTGTTAAAGCGCATTTCCCCATACTTTCAAGGAGCATTAAAAGACAATTGTCATATGAACTAACTTTTAATGAATTCAAACGCGTTATCAGATCATCAGAACCGAAGCAAAGTACAGCATTTCTGACATCTCGTTAGAGTTTGCCCTTGTTAGCAACCCCCACTTAGCAAAGGGTGATTTAGCACCAAATATCAGGCCCAAAAATTAGCAATATATTTCGAAAAAGTGATTCATCATACAACATATCCCAGAAGCAGGGCAGACACTATATGGAATTTTTGTTTTAGCGTCGCAGCAAGATCGCTTAAAGGATTTTATTGCTGTGTGAAGAGAAGAACCCTTCAAAAGAGGAAGTGAAAAGTTTTTTATCCTAAAATAACGAAAGTACAATGTTCGATTGAGGGTAGTCCTACCAAATCATGTAGCGGGCTTAAACCTTATCAGCATTTTGAAGAAATAAGAAAACTGTTTGGAGGCGGGAGGTGTAGAAATCCACAGTTGCCTTGTGTCTAAAGATTTACATCTTCACAATGTTTGGCTTGATGATTATTTAACAACAAAATACGGTTTATGGATTGCTAAGGTCCCAAAAGAGGGTAATCAGTTGCATGGAAGCGGGAGGGGAAACTGTGAGAGCGTAATAACATTCAAATTGATAAAGAAGAAGAAGCCGAAAAAACCGGCTTAATGTACATTTGTTTTTAATATATGATGCGCAGCTGAATATTAAAATAGCAGATTAGAAGATATAGTATACTAAATTATTTTTTATTTTATAAAAAGCATGTCTGTTCAGGTTTATCCAAATGTGCCCACAGCCCCGCCAAGAGAAGAGATAAGTAGAGAACCCTAGCATAAAAACCTTCAGATTAACAAACATTACGCAAAGCAGCAAGTACTAGAGCAAGACCTTTCAAAATACAGCAAACCAAACGAAGGTATTCTGCTGCCTTTAATGCTTTTTCATATTTTTAATACTGGGAAAATCAACTATAAGTGCACTATCAGCAGGAACGAGTGTGGTCTCTTAGCAACGGGCATAGGCGTTACCCGCAGCATTACCTCTAGGAGGTTTGTCTTTGCTCTCGGCCTGTGTTCATTAGCTGTAAGTGCTGCTGGCAAAAAAATAAAAACTAAACTCCAAAAGCACACAGCTATGGTTCAACTAATAACGGCTAAACTTAGTTCGTTTAAACTGCAATAAATAAAGCACTAGCTGACTCAAACATCACGGATGAAGAATTTAGTCGTTTACAGGCCGATTTTGATGACTACAAAAGACAAAGTTTGATCTTCAAAGAAAGGCGAGGACAACTTTTTCTCAACAGCCAGACGCCGAGCAGATAAAAAAGGAATGCTTAAAAAAAATAAACGAGACATTAAACTCTGTTCTAAACAGCTCACAGTAACAACAAGAAGGGTGTTTATACTTTAGTTTTGAGTCCAAGCACAAAAAGACCGTTGATATTGATTCTGATTAAGTTTTTTTTTTTTTAATTTTAATAAATATTTTGAGTTAGAAAAGAAACTCAACTGGCTAGATATATGAAGGACCAGACGAATTGTTTGAAGGAATGCTTGAGAGAGAGCGGTTATCAAGAGCACTGAATGATATTGATTTAGAGTCATTGATCCAAAAACGTACAGGCAAGCGTTGTTCATGCTATTTCTCAAGTTCCAGGTAAACTAACAATAGACCGCCAGTTAAAGTATGTTAGCTGTTTTAATCGACTATGTAACAATAAATGAAGAAAATCTAGAAGTCTGGGGTTTTCACTAAACAACAGACTATTCTTTTCCTAACGACTTAACACCCGGTTGGGCAGACGAACTGCTTGCACAGTTTGGGCGCTGCCGCTGAAAAAGCCCAAATGAGAGGCTTTTGGTTGGTCAGAGGCGAAGTTTTAAAAGATCAGATTAAAACAGGCTAAGTATGCACCGATTGT
The DNA here is from genome assembly GCA_018398815.1 of Conus ventricosus. Taxonomy (NCBI): domain Eukaryota; kingdom Metazoa; phylum Mollusca; class Gastropoda; order Neogastropoda; family Conidae; genus Conus; species Conus ventricosus. The sequence goes on along the minus strand of JAFLJL010004046.1, from coordinate 67 downwards.
TGGCAAGGCTTACATTCCGCTACTCGAAAAGTTGGTTTTCAAAGAGAGCAGTTTTAAAAATAAAAAA
>JAFLJL010004045.1:92222-151157 GCA_018398815.1 Conus ventricosus | reverse complement strand
GATAAGTGAACAGGTATCTTATTCACCGGTGTGGTTGTGTGCTGTTCGAACTGTCATAATGTTATTGACGCTATTGTCAGTGGACTTCTTTATACATTCTGTTGAAGAAAGTTTGGTGAGTGAGAATAAATATATACTTCTATACAATCCTTATGTATGTTCTGTTGGGTCCGTGTCTTGAAAGTGAGAGAGCTGCCGACGAGAGAGGGTGATGTAGATGTTCCTGGAGAGTGAGAGTGGTGAGTGAGATGAGAGAGGAGAGAGTGTTGCCTTTTCTGATCTGGAATTACTGGTTGCCTGGTCTCATTCTGTATTGGGCTGGTTAAATTCTCTAGCTAGTCTCTATCTTAGCATCTCTCTCTCTCCTCTAGATCTCTCTCTCTCTCTCTTTTTTGGTCTGTGCTCGGTCGCCTGCCGGCGCCTGCCTGCTGCAGGTTTCTGTCTGTCTGTCTTGTCTGTCTCTCTTCTCCTCTATACGATGCTTTGTGGTGTTTCCTTTTGCACGTCAATCAGCCAAAATATGTGGTATGAATTTGAAACTGCTTTCATAACTCAAATGACGACGACTATTTTGTGTTCCCTGGTGAGATATCAGTATTGATAACTTTTGATTGGGCTGTTTTAGTGTTTTTTAATCTATCTACTCACGCGGTCGCGGCTCACACACACCTCAGCTTTAACACAACGCGCACTAATACGCTGGCGCGCGAGCATTAAGCTGCGCGCACACGCATCGCACGCACGCACGAAAAGCTCGCACGCTCGCACGCTACACAACATCTCTATCACTCACTCACTCACACCACTCACCATATAAAACGTGCTGTGCGCGCGCCGCAACTCACACACCACACACATCACACAAACATATTTGTTTTCTCACCAATCACACACAAACACACACACACCTCACACACACAACGCACACACACACAACACACATTCACACAAACTCCACACACATTGGCGCGCGCGCGCGTCACCCTACACCCTTACTCCAAACACATCAACACACACCACGCTAATAGATGTAAAAGGAATGACAGACAAAAAGATGCAGAGAGAGAGTGTGTGTGTGTCGTGTTTATCAGTGTTATTGTTATCATCTGTGCATTGCGTGACAGGACAGAACAAAAAAAAAGAACAGAAAAAAAGCAACACAAACCAACCAAACCAAAAACAAAACAAAAACCAAAACACAACAAACAAACAATCGCCCCCCCCCACCCACCCCCCCCCACCCCACCCCCACCCCCCCACCCCCCCACCCCCCCCCCCCCCCCCCCCCCCCCACCACACCCCCCACCCCACCCACCCCCACCAAATCATGAAGATAATGAACCAATATCAACGCCCCCCCCCCCCCCCCCCCCCCCCCCCCCACCCCCACCCCCCCCCCCCCCCACCCTCCCCCCCCACCCCCCCCCCCCCCACCCCCCCCCACCCCCCCCACCACACCCCCCCCCCCACACCCCCCCCCCCACCCCCCCACACCCCCCCCCCACCAAACCCCCCCCCACCCCCCCCCAACAAGAAGGATAATGATAAAACAGCTGGTCCCCCACTGTGTGCTTTTTAGCATCACAATTCGCCACCACGCCCCGGGGCAGTGCTGGGCCGCACACAAAAAAGGGATGCGCCATGGCCTTCAGGTATGTAGGGTTAGGGAGGTCCCCCTACTCCCCCTCAAAAGGGGAGCAGCAGCAGGGGGCTGCATCAAGGACAACGCATTAGGACGAATTCACATGACAGAGGATGTCGGCTGATGACATAGTGAGAGGGATTTGAGGTCGATATTGATAGAACCTACGGGCGATTTGCCTTAGCGCTGATTTTTTATTTGCAATCAGCTGTAAAGGAAACAAAAAAATTAAAAATTACACTGACTGGTGTTATTAAAACGACTTCCTTTGGTGGGTTAGTCCGTTATCCACAAGGGCGACATTACACACTATAAACATGATTGATAAAAGACAGGCAGGTCCCTTGAAAGGCCCGAACATGTACCCGTTGAGATGAAACCCTACTAGCTGATAATGAGATGGACTTCTTATATCGGTTAGTACTAGTTAACGAATGAGATTTGGGGGGTTAATAGGTGTCTTGGTTTGTTTGGTATTGTTTGTTTATTTTATTTCACCGTCTCCCAAGGCGTGACCAACACCCAAAATACTAACCTCATTAACCAAAATAACCAGCGGGCTCACTTGTATAGACTTGAACTGTATGGCTAAACCCATAATAGCTGATTCATCTCTGATTTCAAAATTGCTATTAAAAACACTTATGGGACGAAGCATTCATGACCACAAGTGGGTTCGGTGTGAATGCATCGTGAGTCGATGTGTGCTCGTGTAAGAAACACCCTTACGGCGAAGACAATGCATGCACAGTTAATTTTTAAGTCTGTCTGTCTTTTATAAAAACTCTGAATCTTTTTTTTTAAAACCATTCATTGTTAAAATCGTATCTGGGAACGGCTATAATTTTCGCCGTCAATAAAAAACAAGAAAAAAAAAATCTTGTTGCATCTGTGCATCGTGATATTACTGGATTTTGACTGGTTTTCCCCCGGTCCGATAGATCTTTTGTTATTTTTGAGCTATAAAACGGTCTAAAGTTTGGAAATAAAAAAAAAAACAAAAAAGTAATGTTAAACTTTAGTCACGGTCTTATCTGAAAGACAGGATCCACAGGAAACACCACGAGGAGGTGGGGGACTGTTTCCCAAAATAATAATGGATTATTAAAACAAACACACTCTGATACAATGCGAAAAAAAGAAAACGGGCTATTACAACACTCATCAAGCGACCACAATCACGTTGGAACGCTATCATTCAAATAAAAGGGAAGCTACCAGGGAGGGGTCCAATGAATACAAAAGGCTTATACAGGCGTAGGAAAAGTTGTGACACCGTCCAGAAAGCGGGACAACTCGTTTTTTATTTAAAAAATAGGAATAAGGAATTGCGGGTGTGAGCGTACGTAAATTTACATTTTCCGTCCTGTTTCGGAACCCCCCGCCTTGTTTTTTTCCACTCCACTCTCTCACGTTTGAAGTACCTTTTGGTTGGTTTCATTTGGTGGAGGCATTGTGTTTTTACTCATCCCTTTTCAGCCTGAGTTTTGGAATGGTCTTTCCCCAGAACCACAGAAAATAGGTTTTAGAACAGAGCCCCACGAAGAAGAAAGATAATCGCCAGTGGTATTAGACTCTTGGGTACTTGCGGGGTGTCCGTTTGTCTTATTTTGGAAAGGGCACCAGGCAATCGACGAACTGTTTGGCCATCCCACGCCGAGCGCTCGGTTGTCGTATCCCCCCCCCCAGTTTGAAAGAGTTGAGCGTTTTTGTCAGTTGACAAGCTTGTCTCGGAAACCACGATTGTAATCAACGAAAGGAAAATCTGCTGTCGCTCGGAGGGCTCGTACGACTTGATCCATCATCGGACGACTCCTGAGTGCCCATGTACAGCGATTTCCGTTATCCATCTCAAAAGATTGAAAATCTGATCAGTAGACAATTTGTTCCAAGACAATCGTTATAAACTGAAAAACATGCGCATACTTGGATATTGTGTAGACGAAAATAACCAATCTGGATCGGCGTAGTGCCCAAGTTAGGTGATTCTTGTTTTGTTCATTTCACTGCTACATCACCGCCACCTAGCTCGCTCAGTTTTGAATCCGACCTTCATTGACGAGTGTAGGGGCTTGATCCGCGGGGTGACATTAATTGAATGGTCTCGGTGTTTTGGCGGATTGTTATTCTGCGTTTTACCATAGGCTCTGTTGACTAACAAAATTTGAAAGGTTTCCAACAAAAATAGTCTGCGATGAATCCTTATCACATGTCTGCGTGCGTCAGACCACACGTTCACCAAAATTCCTTGGAAACACGGGTTGGGTGTGTACTCCAATGATAATGTGATGCTGGGTCACCATCAGACCATGTTTCCAAGTACACATTGAGTAATGTGTGTGTATGTGTGTGTGTTTGTACGATTCTGACACGTCACTTGATGTGCATGAGTTAGCAGTAACAGTTGACTCAGATGGAATACCAAATCAATATATGGTGGGGTTTCGGCTGTGTCAAGGGCGCAATCGCCTTGAAGTAATAACGTTGTTTTTGGTTTGGGGCTTCACCCATAGCAAGGTCATTTCCGGCAAGCGGACTAAGGGGAAGCAACCGTCTCCGATTTTTACTGTCCTTTTACCGAGAGTGTAACAAACCTTAGCCTACGTTGACACATTTTTCCATGTTCATTATCGTGGGGACCGTTCAATAACAATAAATCAAGGGAGGCTAGAAGGGTTAGCCACCTTGACGTTAATACACGCCTCATACAACTGATAAACACAGTTTGTTTTTTCGTTCATTCATCCCTAGGGCTAGCGGATGGCAGTGCGCCCTGCCACAAAAACGCATGACACATTTATGTTCTTCCACATTAAACTAGGAGTGGTCGTTAAGCTGTTCACATATTGCACATTATAACAAATTCACCAGTGTTCACTGGCTCGTGGGGTTTAAAACGAGGGAACGTTGTCGAGGACAGGAGAGACAGAAATATACGCATAAAGCAAGATAGTCAGAGACACAGACGGACAGAGGACACAGGACAGATATTAATGAATACTCAACGCACACTGTTCTCTCCACTCCTCCGCTCCCACCTCACCCCCACCCCGCCACCCCACCCCCCCCCACCAACCCACCCAACCACACAAAACGTCGCTCCTTGCCCTCTCGCCTTTCTTGCAGAAACTTAACTATCTTGTGGACTCGTATAGCAGCACAGCAGAGGGTGAATGGTGTTGTGTGGGGGCGTATGTCGGTGGGACGAGGGTGCGGGTGGGGTATTCTGTTGTACATGTGTGTTTATAACGATAGCTGTCTCATACTTTTTTTTTTTTTGCTTGGCCTCTCTCCCTCTCGCTGTGTCTCGATGGCTCTGTCTCTCTCTCGCTCTCTCTCTCATCTCTCATCTATCTCTCTCTCATCCTACTACTCTCCACACAAAACAATCACACACACACTCAACCCCCCCCCCCCAACACACACACACTCACTTACAACGATTGCATGATTTATTAACCACTGTGATCTGAGTGCGAAATTCTAATTGTGGTGTGTGGCTTTCTCTCCGCTCCATTGAAGTCGTTGAGCCTTTTCCCATCATCCCCCCCCACCCCCCCCCCCCCCCCACCCCCCCCCCCCCCCCCCACCCCCCCCCCCCCACCCCCCCCCCCCCCCCCCCCCCCATACCCACCCCCCCCCCACCCCCCCCCCCCCCCCCACCCCAACCCACCCCCTCTCGCCAACTGTCACTCCTATTCTGCGTTCTCAACGCAACTGGTTTCGGTTTGGCCATTACCCTATCAGATAAGGAGGTTCAATGTGACGGAAAGAAGCCCTCGAGTGTCCTAACACATCCGATTTACTCATTGCTTGCGTACTGCGATTTTGACAGTTGAGTCCTTTGATCTTAAGTCCTTTATTCATTTGCCATCAGCTTCAGTTATATATTTGACAATCGTGTGCGGTTGCTGACCCACAGAAACTTTGCGGGATGTGGTTGTAGGCGTGTATGGAGTTGTCCGCGCGCGGTGTGAACGAACCCCTTGATGATAACATCCTCTACTGTAGCCGCAGTGTGGTACACTGATGGACGGCTCCCGAGTATTAACGAAAGTGGAGAGATGTGGGGATTTTGTGTGTGTGTGTGGTGTGTGTGTGTGTTTGTGTGTGTGTGTGTGTGTCGTGCGTGGCGTGTTGTGTGTGTGTGTGTGTGTGTGTGTGCTGTGAGTGTGTGCTGTGTGCTGTGTGTGTGTGTGGCAGCGTTGGTTGCGAAAGAAAGCCAGCAATGCAGAATTAATGGATCGACGGTGGCATGGCTGTTCTCTTTTAACTCTCAGCACCAAAAGGATCAGTGGATTTCCCCTGTCTTTTTAGCAGGTATTGTAGATATGCTCATAAACACGCTCGCATGCGCACGCACATCACATGCCACACGACATGCATGCAGTACATTCGCGCTCACGCACGCACGCACACCACAAACTCACACACACACACACACACACTCACACAACATTCACACAAAACACCACACGCACGCACGCAAGCAACGCACACACACATTATCCTTCACACTCAGAAAAGCACGAAACGCCGCGCACGCATCGCCATACGCGCGTGCACACACACACAAGCACACACACACAACAACACTACACACACACACACACACACAAACCTCACTCACACTAAACACACACACACACTTCACACACTCACCACCACCTCACACTAACAAACACCACACACCACACACACGAGCGTCCGACACGCACGCAAGCATACTCTGAGATTCACATGCGGAGGGTATTCTGTCTTTGGTTTTATTGATGTGATGTCACGTTTGGCCAATGTTTGGTTTTAGGGAGCGGCGCACAGATATTTCTACCGTTCAAGAGAAATGCCAAACCACACAGGTCAGACAGACAGTCAGACAGACAGACTGTCACACACTCACACTCACAAGCACGCTCGATCGCACCGCACCCCTCCCCCTCCCCCAACCACTCCGCTGTCTTTTCAACTTGCTGCTCCCTGCACTGTCTTAGGAGTATGGGAAAAACACGTCTGCCGCGGGACACTTTGGGAAAATTTTACGCCGACAGTGGTCTGGAGTGACTGTGCCAGATGAATGTGCGACGACTGTGTGTTGTGGGCGAGAAAGGGGGAAAGGAAAGCCTGTCTACACCCCCCCCCCCCAACCCCCCCCCCCCCCCCCCCCCCCCAACCACCCCCCCCCCCCCCCCCCACCCCCTCCCCCCAGTCTGGACTACACATAGACAATCTGTGACACCGACCATATTGAATCACATTACTTCTTGTAGTTTGTGGATGGTTTGTTACGCTTTTTCCGTTCTGTTCATATCTCTTCTCTCCCTTTATGTTTAATTTCATGAAAGAATTTCAAGAATCCCCTCCCCTCACCCCTCACTCACTCCACGGCACACTTTACAATTACTTGAGATTTTTCTTTTTGCCCTATTCGTGTTAATGTTGACAAATGCGATTCCGGCCAATTGTTTATCGTTTGTATTTATTTTGTCAATGAGCTCTCACTATGCTGTTGCTGCTTCGTTTTGTAATTTGTTTATGTACACATCGTTTGACTTCAAGAAAGGAAAGCTTTTAAAAAGTAAAATCGCACGGCTTCCCGTGAATGAAAACGCCCCGTGTGATTGGACAGTGGCGCGGTGATCATGATGGTGATGTAGAGGGAATTGAGAGCGTGCTGGTAGCGGGCCTCCACACTTTGTCAACCGAACTTTCCGTCCATGTGTGTGAGGAACTCAACCGGGAGACCAAACGAACTGACAGACACACACCGTATTTTAAGGAGTGAAGGGAAAGTTTAGCTACGATTGCTTAAAAACGTTGGGGGGGGAACCGCATCCAGGCAGCCACTAGTTTTGAGACTGATGCGCCGGTCTACAAAACCAGACTGGTGAGGTTGGAGATCCTGATCTGCCAATGACCCGTGACTGTTAGAATGCCCCCTGGATGGTTTTAACTTCTCTCCTCACAGTGACTGTATACTAGTGAGGTTCATGATTTTGTTTCGTTGATCTACCAAGTTCCTTGATATGGTTTTCCTTGTTGGGTAGAATCTGTTGGAATCTTTGTTTTCGTGTTCGTTGTGTAAGGCGATTATTTCTGTTGCCTCCCCTTTCCCAACCTCTTGCTGGGTAACCGGGCACTCTAATAAGCTGGAAGGAGGAAAGCAATGAATTCTTTCGTTTTTCTCTCTCTCTCTATCTCACTCTCTCTCTCTCTCTCTCTCTCTACCCACAGTCCGTAATCCAAATCCTGCTTCTATCTCCTCTCTCTCTTTGCCTCTATCTATCTCTTCTCTCTCTCTCTTCTCTCTCTCTCTCTCTCTCTTCTCTCTCTCTCCCCACCAGACCGTAATCCAATTCCTACTTCTCTCTCCCTCTCTCTTCTTTTGCCTCCTCTCTCTCTCTCTCTCTCTCTCTCTCTCTCTCTCTGTCTCTCTCTCTCTCTCTCTCTCTCTCTCTTAAGCAAGTGATTGTGGTTTGTGTGTTGTCAAAAGATATATATATTATATATATATATATATATATAGATATATATTATTTATATATATGTGTGTGGTGTGTGTGTGTGTGGTGGGTGTTGTGTGTGTGTGTGTGTGTGCGTGCGTGCGTGCGTGCGAGCGTGTGCGTGCATGCGGGTGTTCGTGCGCAGGGGGTTTGTCCGTGCGGGCATGCATGTGTGAGTCGTGTGCGCATGACGCGCGAATTAATTGTTTTGCGCGCATGACGTTGGGGAATCGCTGAGGAAGCGCACATGATGCAGTGTCGAGGTTGACACTACATTCTCCACGCGTGTTTGCCTTTTACCGGTGTTGCTGTCTTTCGAACCCTGGTTGGTTTTTAACCCCGGGGTCAATTGTGGCTAGTGCAGTGTAACCTCCAGGGTCTCCCGGGGCTTGACTGCTTCAGACCATTGCGACGAGTTGTCTCACCAATGTGACAACAACTTACAACAACAAACAACAAGAGAACAAGCACCAGCCTAACCAGAAAATAAAAAATCAAACTTTAGCCGACTGAAGTACTTTTGTCAGTAGCGTCTTGTAGAAGGGGATCCAATATACATGTCTGCCGCCAGAGCAACGCCCCCCCCTGCCCCCCCCCCCCCTCCTTCCACCCTCCCCCCCTCTATCAACCTTCGTTGGCTACGATTGACATCTTGCTCCGAGCAGAGTGCTGTTCTGATCCTGCATTTTTATAACGGTTAAACAATTAGCTCAGAGGAGAGACGAGAGAGAGAGAGAGAGCGAGAAGGGGAAATGTGTCGAGAGAGAGAGAGAGATGACCGCACACGCATACACAGACACACACCTAACACACACACGCATACAAACCAAAACCACTCACACACACACACACACACACCACACACAACACACACACACTCCAAACCACACACACACATCCACCACAATCACACACACACACACACACACACACACACACACGCACATATTCGATTCTAAACAATCCCCATCCATCCCCCCCACCCACCCACGTAGTAAGGTGTGGGACTTTTCCCGGAAAAGTGGTGTTGCGCATGCCGGAAGTGGCGGCGGGTGGCGCGGAGGTGGTGGGCAGGTGAGTGCGCATGGCGGGGAAGTCGGTGAGGGGTAAAGGTAACAGGTGTGTGGGAGTAATGATCGGCTCGTTAATGTTGTCGTCATGTGCTAGAAAAAAAAATCTCTTTTTTTTTTCTTTTGTCACGACGTTTGTCACGTGGCACGAGTTTTTTGACCCTTCTAGGGTGGCGGATTTTTCATTTGTTTATTATCGTTGTTGTTGTGTTCACGTGTCGCCCTTAGGTTTGGCGGCTTGTGGTGCGTGTTTGTCCACCTTGGGTGTTCAAGTCACCGTTCGGTTTGCTTTCACTCTCTTCCTCTCTCTAATTCCACCTGCCGTGCTTATTCATCCTGCTGGTTCAAGGGAGGGTGCTGGTACCGTTCTCTCGAACTTGCTGTCATATCGGCCTCTCGACCTGTCTTTTTACCTGTCGCAACTGCTTCATTTCTTTTAGTTGAAGTATTGCTCACTCTGTGAGTAGCGTGGCAAGGTGGCCGCCATCACTGAGGGAGGTGTAGCCTTCACCTCGAGCGGGAAGATGTTCTCTGGGAGCGCCTGTCCGGTCTTGGTTTCTTCACCGTATCCGTCGAAGTCAGTCGGTATCTTCAATTCCTCAGTCGGCCTGAGGAGAGGGGACATCACTTCTTCTTTTTCCGCCATATGCGCCTCTGTCCTCTACGATGGACAGAGTGCCAGAGCAGAGAGTCGTTTGACACGCATCTTCGGAGGTCCCACCACGGGTTTAGTGCTACTTTTTTCCCTCCTCCGGGGGCTTCACCCCGGAGCCTGGACTTGGGTTGGTTGCCACGCTTGGTTGGCGGCACGCTATGGTTGGCGGACACGCGACTGGTTGGTGACACGCGCTGGCTGGGGCACGCTCTGGTGGGACCGCGGAATGGTTGGTGCCCACGTCGTGGTTGGGGCCAAGCTCTGGGTTGGTTCCGCGCGCTGGTTGGGATCACGCATGGTCGATCGACCTCTTTCTGGTAATAGAAATGCCCCGTGGTTTTGACTGGCAGGCCCTGATCCCCGTTCCAGGGCCTCCAGTAACAACGCCACCGTTACCCCCCCCAGGACGCGCTTTCCACTGCATGATTCCTGTTGTGTTTGTGTCGAGGGGTGTACGGCCTCTCCATTGAACGAGACTCTCTTCAATGAAAACGACCCGGTTTGGGCACGCACCTAGTGCGACAGGGTGCTCCAGTAGACTGGGAGAGGCAGGGTGTGTGGAGGCACTCCATGGGGTGGAAAGAGGTATGGATGTCTCGGAAATGTTTTTTGTAATTGAGTTTATGTCATATGTGTTGTAATGTTGTGATTGTGATTGTGTACGTCGTATGGTGAAATGTTTTATTTATAATTGTGCATGTGTGTGGGTTGGATTGCTTAATTGTGTGTATGTTGTGTGGGTGGGAATCTTATTTATGGACTGTTTGTTGGTGTGAATTAATATGGGGGGGGGGGTTGTTGTTTCGTTATCATTTATTGTGTGGTTCTCTTTCGGGGCGTGTGAGGTCAAGGTCACTCCCTTCACTCCCACCTAGACGATCCTGTCAGGGCAGACCTCCAGGGGTCGGGTCGTGACAATTGTGGGTGGCTCGGTCGGGATGTGAAGGGCTTGTCTGTTCTCTCGCGTTTGCGGAGTACCTGTTTAGTTTTGTCTGTTTTGTATATGCTTTAGTCAGTTTTGTCCGTGTTTGTTCGTGGGTGGTTGGCTGGGTGACTCTAGTGTGAGGGAAGTGTCTCTGGCGAGGGCCTGAAGGAACATACGGTGTGTGACTCGGGAGTCGAGGTGAGGTGAGACCAGGGGGAATCGACCGAGTCCCGACCTCCTTCCGCCGGGTTTTTGCCTTACGCAGGTACGGCCGTAAGTCTTGCCTTTTGTTGCCCGCTCAGTCTGCCATTCCTGTTTTGTAGTTTTATGCAGTTTTTTTTTCCGGGTTATTGTGTACAGGGGTTGTATCGGACGTTAGTCGTCCCTTTTTTCTCATCGACGGTTTCCGTATGCCAGTTTGTTTGTTTTTCCGGCAGCCCCACAGCACTGTTGTCGTTGCTGTGGAGCGCGGTGTCTTGCCGAGTGGGGGCTGCACGGACATCATGTTTTTGTTTTGTTTTTTTTCGGTGTTAGCCCACCGCATGTTTTGCTCGTTGCTGTGGAGCGACGGTGTTGCCCAGAGTGGGAGCAGCCGGAACTTGTCCCGCACACACACACACAACACACATACACCACATATACACACACCCCTATATAATATTTGTTTTTCAATTGGGATCGTTATTTTCCTGTATTTGAAACCGTTGTTAGGATTATTGTTGTCATGGCAACGTCTGGTGCTGGTGGTTTTCGTTGTGGCTTGTGGCGACCGCGGTTGCGTCGAAGAGAGATAAGGTATTCAATATGTAGTCACCTATTTTTAGTACCACCAGAGTACTTCGGACCTTACTGTGACTTTACTTATTCCGTGCTGTAGCCGTTAGTCCAGTGGAGTACTTTCACTACTTCTTCGTAGGGGTCTTCATCGCTGCAGACCCCGAACTGGCTCTTTCCGTCGGAAGCCGTCAGCGCATAGCGAAAGAATACTTGTGGGCTTCTGTTGTGTCGCAGTATACCTAATGCCCTTCTTCTCCATGCTTCCCCATCGTAAGTGAGTATGCCCAAGAAGACTTTTCTTATGGGAAGTCGTGACCCTAGGGACGGGTTCAAACGGTTCGAACGGGTCTTCCTCCTGTGTCGGGGTGGTGATTCCTTCCCAGGACATCCACCTCTGTGCTGATTGTTTTTAGAGCGACAGCGACGTGGAGGATGAGGCCAGCGTAGGGAGAAGGCGTAGAAAGGAGGGCCCAGCGTAGGGAAAGAGAAGAGCGCAGGGAGGAGACTGCTAGACAGGAGGCCAAGCGTAGGGATGAGGCTGTAGACAGGAGGGCCCAGCGTAGGGAAGAGCGCAGGGATAGGAGAATGACTAGACAGGAGGCACACTGGTTGGGAAGGAGGCAGCTCTGCGCAGAGGAGGGGCTTGCTCAGCGTAGGGAGGTGGCTGCCAGGAAGGAAGCTCTCCGTGGGTAAGAGTTGGATCTGCGAAGGGAGGAGATGGTACAACTCCTTTCGCGGCCTCCACGCATCATGTTATTAAGGGGGTTGATCGACAGGCTAAGTGATTAGTTTGTGTTAGGGGCCCCAAAGTTAAAGCTTCCAGAGTTCAGACCTAGTGAGGACATTGATATGTTCTTAGTGCATTTTGACAAGGTTGCTAGTTCATTACAATTGTCTGAGGAACAAAAGGTAGCACCTTTTTTCGGGATTTATCTGGTGCTGCAAGGGAAGTGTGTGCTCACTCTAAATGAAAGGGCGTCTTATGCAGGACATGCACGTTGGCTCTGAATAAGCATTTCACCTTTCCCCAGAGTAGTACAGGAGGGAAGTTCTGGTCCATGAAGAAGAATAACGTCGAGGGCCTTCGTTGCCAGTTTGGAGATAGATAGGCTGCGCAAAACGTTAGGGTACTGGCGTCAGTTGGCTAAGTGGAGCTGGAGGATCGATCCTCATTTTGAACAGCTTCACCAACACTGTGTCCACAGAGTTGAGGATCGGTTAGGCGAGACAGCACCTCAGATTTCGCCGGAGCTTGCGATTTCATACCGCTGAGGTGTTTGCTGAAGCTTCGCAGGGCTTATGGGCATCGCCCAGTACGGTGAGGAAGCCCTCCACAGGATTTTAGTGGCAATAAGGCGCCGGACAACTGCTAGCAGGAAGTGAACAAGGCTGGCAGTTCATCTGGGGATTGCAGCGCCCCGACTGTCGTTTTCTTTGTGGTCGTCTGGACACATTAGGCAATGTTTGTCCTAAAGCCGTGGTAGTCGTTTTGGGGGCTAGTCCTTTCTACGTCCTCGTGCCTCGGGCTAACGTGGGTTCAATCCAGCTTCTGGTGATTCAGAGTGCCCAGTGTTTCTCTCTGTTGTTGTTCCTCCTTGGTCGACCCCATCAGGGATTCGGGGAGCATCATCGTTTCTTTGGTGTTAAGGATTTGGGTTTCCCCTGAGGGCCCGGCGGGGGCGCTAGATATGATGTGTGTGGGTTGGACGGCTGGTTTTAAACCTCCACCCGTACTCTCTGTACTCATTCCGATCTCCACCCCTACTTCTGTGGCGAAGTTATGGGCCATCGCGGGTGGAGCGTCCTATGTATTCCCTTCTAATAGGGAATACCGTCACTTTGCAGGACGGACCCGCAGTTCAGTCCGTTGTCTACGGAATCTGCCCGTACAGGCGTGTGTGGGTGTTACACACGCGCCAAAGCTAAAGAAGCAGGAACAGGAATTGGTCCCGTTCTCCAGCCGATCTCTGACGAGGTTCGGGCCTGGGCCTGTTCCTGCTACCATGGGCCGTCTTCAGGCCAGAGGGAGATTGGATGTCCAACGCCTCGCGACAAACTGGTAGATCGTCCCAGCTCAGTCTGCCCGGACAAGACTTGGTGAGCTTCAGAGCTCCCAACAAGGGGATCCTCTTTAGGGTTTTCATCAGGCTGTTGCGTGTGGCCCCAAGCAGCTTGGTGTTCCCCAAAGCTTAAGAGGTATATCTGTTCGCCGGCAGGCCCTCGATTCCCCCATGGCAGGGTGCATATGCGGCTCAAGGGACTCTCGAGCGTGTATTAATGACAGGAATTCTTCTGGCCAGGGATGAACTCACAGGTTTGGGCAGTTACTGCAGCTAGTTGAGATGTCTGCCACCGGACAACGCCTAAGGGTAGCTTTGAAGCAGTGTTCCCTTTGGGTCAGTTGCCTTCTGGTTGGGGAGCCATTCAGCAAGGTCGGTGTCGCACCTGGTGGGACCATTAAGCATCTATCCGATCGCGGTCACAGCTACATTCTTGTAGTGGTGGACTACGCGACTCGGACCCAGAAGGCTGTCCCGCTTAGGGGCTATCTCGGCGCCCCCTACTGTAGATCTGAAGCTTCTGGCAGTGATTATGGACGCGCACTGGCGTGACAGAAGATCCTTTAGGACCTGGGGACCAGTTTCTGTCCGATGTTCAGGCAGGGAGGTTATCACTTGCTCTATATTCACATGGGGAAGGAAACAACGTTCACCCTTCATGCGGGCAGGCGTCCAATGGCCCTGTCGAGCGTTGTTCTATGGGACTGTTGATGCTGATGTTGGCGTAGCCTATGTGCAGCAGCTATATCCGCGTGTGGGTGTTCGTTTCCTTCCTTCGGTAATGTTGCCCGACAGGGAGCGGTTCAAAAGGAAAGCTGGCGGGTTTTCCGCGTTGTTTGAATTTCCTGTGTATGGCGATGGTACAGTGCGAGTCCCACCTTTACTCCTGAAGCAGATGTGGACCCACGATGATGTGGAACTTCTGTCAAGGAGGAGAGTCGATTGGTGGTCGATTTACGCAAACCGTATCGTTTGGACACTTGCCAGCGTTGCTCAGCAACATTGCAAGTCAGGCTCAAAAACCAAATACAAGGCTTTGTACGGTCCGACGCTGTGGTTTGAAACGGTGGTTTGAGCCAGGTGATGAGGTGTTGCTTCTCCTTCCACCAAAAGAAAGAAACAAGCCTGCAGCTTGCTTGGCAGGGTCCCTTCGTGTGTTCGGCAGTGGGTGGGTGACTGGGACTACCGGATTCGTGTGCGTAGCGTGATGGGGAACGACTGTATCACGCTAACCTCATAAGGCGTACGTGAGACGAACGCAGGGGCCAGGCGGTTACACACGGTCGTTTGTGGAGAGTGGCGATGAAGCACGCCGTCTCTGTCGGGTGGCCTCAGGACATCCCCACTGTTCCTCTCGTCGAGAGGAAAGAGTCGTGGCAGGATGTTTGCTTCGGTTCTAACCTCTCTCAGCACAGATGATCACTGCTCAGCTTGTTTTTTTTGTGCCAGGTAGTTCCAGGACGTGCTCACAGATCGGCCCCTGCCACAGTCTACCCTTGGAGAGGTGTAAATGGCATTGGACCACCGAGACCCCAATTAGGGTAAAACAAGTACACTCTGCCTCACTCTCAGGCGTCTGTTATCAGATGGAGGGTGCAGGGACCATGTTGAGGTTGGGGGTCAGTTGAACGTGCGAGTTTCTCCGTACTTATCCCCCATCCTTCTGGTTCAGAAGAAGGATGGGCAATATGAGGTTACTGGCTGACGATTTTCGTCGTGTATAAGGTTCTCCGGTTTGATGCTGATCCTATGCGGATGTCGACCAAATCTTCGCTCAGCTGATGAGTCGGGGCCAACTATTCTCTCGAATGTTCGATCTCGCAAAAAAAGGGTACTGGCAGCCCCCCCCCCCCCACACTCCCTTTGCGCAGAGATGACAAACCCAAAACGGCTTTCTCGAAGCATGAAGGAAAGTTCCAGTGGATCCGATGATGGCCTTTTTGGCCTCCAAAATGCTGGAGCAATTTTCAGTCGGTCATGCGACAATTTCTTTTCCACCTCTCGATCCGCCAGATCTGAACAATTTCATGGAGACCTGTACTCAGCTCAGGTAGAATTGGGGCTCGCTCGTTTCGCTCCTACGTGTCTGTTTCTTCGTCTCGCGAGGTTCAGATGTCGGCCCGTCCTTCTAAATGTCAGCTTGGTCAGGACAGTGATTTCCTTTCTTGGGGCATCACTTTGCAGAGGGGTTTGATTGCTCCTGAGGAGACAGGTGACCAAAGTTGCAGGTTGCCAAACCTCCGGTACCAAAAGACGGGAACTGGCCGGTCATTCCTTGGACTTGCGGGATACTTACGCAAGTTCATTATGACTTTGCGAATGTTGCCATCGCTCTCCTCATGACCTGACGAAAGGAAAGAAGCAGAAAACGTCTGTTTGGCATAAGATGAGACGATTAAGCCTATCAACAGGCTTTTGAACAAGCCTTGAAGTCGGCCCTTTTTCGCCAGTTCTTGGCTTCTCCAGATCCTTGTCTCCCTTTTGTCCTGCGGGACCTGATGCTCTTTCTGCGGTGGGGATTGGTGCTGTGTTGCTGCAAGTCAGGGGATGGGACCCCCGCATGCTTATGCGTGCATAAAATAAAATCACTGACGCGAGACTAGATAACACACGATTGAGCAAGAGTGTTTTGGCTCAGTCGTTGTGGGGGCATCAGGAAGTTTTACCCTAATTGTACGGCCGTGAGTTTGTGCTGGAGAGCGATCATCATCCTCTCCAGATACCTGGGACGGATCAGCCAGTCAGGCGTCGAATCATGGGTTGGGCAGTCGGAACTGACAGAGTCATGCGTTCATTTTTCCGTCATATCAGGGTTTCATGTAATACGGGCTGCTGACTTTCTTTGCGAGTGTCCGTAGTCTGCACTTTCGGAAATCAGTCAGAGGGACACTTCACTCAACCAGGGTCATATCCCTTTTGGTCTCTGTATTCAGGTTGTAGTGACAGTTTTTCACTTCTGTGATGTTAACGGTAGTGAATTCACCAATGGTTCGGTTGTTACTTTCATGGTTGGATGGTTCGCGTAGTTGTTTGATAAAATGTTGTATTTTGGATTTCTCGGTGTGATTCTGTCGTAGAATGTTTGTATTGGATTTATCCGTACTCTGTCGATCACAGAGAGTTGGTTCGGGGTACCATTGTTGTGAATTTGCACATGCGTCAGGTTCAATGGAGCCACTGTATCTCAGAGATAACAGATGCTTTTAGAAGGGGGGGTTCTGTACGAGTTTGTCACGGTGGCTACGACGTTTGACCACATCTAGGGTGTGCGGAATTATTCATTTTGTTTATTATCGTTGCCCTTTGTTTGTCACGTGTCCGTCCCTTTGTGCGGCTTGTGGTGCGGTTGCAACCCTTGTTGTAGTTTCTGCTCACGTTCGGTTTTGCTTTCTCTCTCTCTCGCTCTCTAATTTCCACTGCCCGTGCTATTCATACTGCAGGTTCACGGTGTGGTGGTACCCTTTCTCTCGAAATTGCTGGTCTATGGCCTCTCAGCCTGTCTTTTTACCTGGTCGCACGTGCTTCAATTCTTTAGTTTGAAGTATGCTCCATCTCTGTGACGTAGCGTGGCATGTCTGGCCGCCATCGCTCTGGGGAGGTTTTAGCTCTGCATCGAGACGGAAGATGTCTTGGGAGCGCCTGCTCCGGTTCTTTGGTTCTTCACCGTATCGGTCGAAGGGTACAGTCGGTTAATCTTCAAATTCTACAGTCGGCCTGTAGGAGAGGGGACATCACTTCTTCTTTGTTCCGCATCTGCGCCTCTGTCCTCTCGACTGGACAGAGGGCAGAGTGAGTGTTTTGACCCAGCTCTTCGGGGTCACCCACGGGTAGCTGCTACTTTTTTCCCTCCTCCACGGGGGGTTCACCGGGAAGACTGGGATGGTCTGGTTGGTGCCACGCGCTGGTTGGGGCCACGCTCTGGTTGGGGCCTCGCTCTGGTTGGGACCGCTCAGACTGAGTTGGTGCCACGCGCTGGCTGGGGCACGCTTCTGGTCGTGGACCGCGGACTGGTTGGTTGCCCGCACTGGTTGGGGCACGGCTCTGGTTGGTAACGCGGGGATGGTTGGATACGCACTGGTCGGGACCACGTTCTGTGTAGAAATGCCCGTGGTTTGAATGGCCGGCCCTGATCCCCGTCCGGGACCATCCTGTAAACAAACGCCACGTTCCCACCCCCAGGACGCGCACTTCTCTGACTTGCTTGTGGTTGTCGAGGGTATGTCGGCTTCTTGAACGACTCTCTTCAAGAACCGACCCGGTTTGGAGCACCTAGTGGACAGGGTGCTCCCAGGAGACTTGGGAGAGAGCAGGGAGTGTTGTGGAGCACTCCATGGTGTGGAAAGGGGGGATGCTGGAAATGTTTTATTTATAATGTGTATATGTCATATGTGGTTGAAAATGCTGTGATTGTGTTTGTGGTAACGTCGTATGGTGTAATGTTAATTTTTATAATTGTTGGCATGCTGTGTGTGTTGGAATGCTAATTGTGTGTATGTTGATGTGTGAGTTGCGAATGCTTATTTAGGACTGTATGTTGATGTGAATAAATGGGGGTGTTGTATAGTAATCCTTTATTGTTGGGTCTCTTGCGGTGTTGTGAGAGTCAGTCACTCCCCTTCACTCCACCTAGACCGATCTGTCAGGGCAGACCATCCAGGGGTCGGTCTGTGACATCTTTGTTGTTTGGTGGGGGTGGTTGTATTGCTGTCGTAGTGGGTGTAAAAAATAGATAGGGGTTGTTTACGTTGTTTGCTGCGCGCGTTCGGTATCGATGTTTGTGGACGCGTGGTGTTATTTTTTTTTTTTAGAAATAAATTGGGGTGGTGGGTGTTTTCTCGTTTGTTACCGCGTGGTTGTTCCGTGAGTAGGCGTGTTTAAAAAAAAAAGTGATGTCGGTGATGGACAGTGTTGACGACACATTTTTTTCCCTTTCACTCGGAACACCCGTTTGCGTACACTCACCTTTCTCGAAATATGATGAGCGTTGATGATGAATGCTGATTGAAGAGCATTGTTCCTTCAAGGTCCACGTTGACTGTACCTCGTCCTCGGTGTTGTATTCCTTTTTGCCTTGGTTTTGTTTTTGGCCGGGGGCGGGGGGGGTGGGGATTAAAAAAAGGGTTTTTTCAAAATTTTTGTCCCAATTTTTTTCCAATTACTTCGCTACAGTGACTTTTTCTTTTTCCCGGCTGTAGCCAAATTGTCCAGTGATTTATTTTTCACTTTTTCTTCCTAGGGGGATTTTCCCTTTGCTGGGGCCCCGCTGGCACTTCCGCTCGGAAGCGTCAGAGCTTTGCAAAGAAAAACGTGGGTTCTGTTGAGCGCGAAAAAAAAAACCCCTCTCTTTCCATGTTTCCCCCTCGAAAAGGGGTTTTGCCCCAAAAGACTTTCCTTTTGGGATGTCGAGACCAAAGGGACGGGTCAAACGGATCAAAACGGGCCCCACCCTCCTGTGTCGGGGGGTGGGAAAACCCTTTCCCAGGAAAACACTCTGGGCTGTTGTTTTAGAGCGACGGAAAAGTGAGGAGGAGGCCCAGCGTTGGGGAGGTGGTGCTAGAAGGAGGCCCAGCTTTGGGAAGAGCGCGGGGAGGAGATGCTGGGACGGGGAGGCCCGGTGGGGAAAGAGGCTCCCTGACAGGGGGCCCCGGGCGTGGGGAAAGAGCGCAGGGAGGTGACTGCTTTGCCGGAGGGCCCAGCTTTAGGGAGGGGAAGGGCAGCTCTGGCAGAGAGGGGTGCTCAGGGGGGGGGGAGGAGGTCCCCAGGCGGAAGCTCCCCGTGGGGAAAAAGGTTTTGGGGTTCAGCGCAGGGAGGGGAGGGAAAAACTCCTTTCGCGGCCTCCGCATCTGAAAATCAGGGGGTTGATGGACAGGAAAAGTGATTGGTTTTTGGGCCCCAAATTTAAAGTTTCCCAGGTTCTAAAATTGTGAGGCTTTGATATGTTCTTTGAAGATTTTGACAAGGTTGTTTGTTCATCCAATTGTTGAGGAACAAAAGGCAAAGCACCTTTTTTCTGGTTATCTGGTGCGGAAAGGGGAGTGGGGTGCTCACTCTAAATAAAAGGGCGCGTCTTATGAAAGACATGAAGTTGGTCTGCAAAAGCATTTCCCCTTCCCCCCGGAGGGGTACAGGAGGAATTTTCAGGTCCATGAGAAAAATTAAACGTAAACCTTCGGGCGTTTGGAGATGGCTGCCGCAAAAAGTTTGGGGTACTGGCGTCAGTTGGAAAAGGGTTTGGGGCTGGAGGATTTTTTCCTCATTGAACAGCTCACCAACACTGTGCCCCCCGGTTTTGGGAGGACCCGGGATAGGCGGACAGACCTAGGTTTTCGCGGTTTCCCGATTCAAAACCGCGTGAGGGGGTTTGCTGAAGCTGGGCAGGGGCTTTTTGGGCATGCCCCGGATACGGAAAAGGAAAAGCCCCCCCAAAAGGTTTTTAGGGGGGCAATAAGCGCCGACAAACTGTCCCCAGGGGGTTGAACAAGGAAGGCGTTCATCTGGGATTTAAGCGCCCCGACTTTTTGTTTTCTTTGGGGTTTCGCCCGGGCCCATTAGGAAAGATTGTCCTAAAGCCGCTGGTGGGTCGTGGGGTATTTCCTTTTTCCAAAAGCCCTCGTGCCTCGGTTAACGGGGGTTTCCCTTCCCAGCTTTGGTGATTCGGGGGCCCATGTTTTCCTGTTTTTGGGTTCCCCCTTTGGTCGACCCATCGGGGGTTGGGGGGGCATCAACGTTCTTTTTTTTTTTAATTTTTTTGGGGTTTTTTCCCTGGGGGCGGCGGGGGCGCTAGTTTTGTTGTTTTGGGGGGTTTGGAGGTGGTTTTACCTCCAAAACGCCCTTCTGAAATAATTCAATCTCCCCCCCTTCTTCTGTGGCAAAGTTTGGCCACGCGGTGGGGCCCCATGATTCCCTTCTCTGGGGAATTTTCCGTCCCCTTTGCGGGGAAAGAAGTCAGTCCGTTTTTAGGGTTTTGTTTTTCTGGGTGTGTGGGGTTCCCAACAAGCGCCAAAGCTAAGAAGAAAGGAACAGGAATTTGGCCCCGTTTCCCCAACCCCGTTTCTCTGACGGGGTTTTGGGGGCCAGGGCTGATCCCTGTTCCTTGGTAGTCTTCGGCCGGGGATTTGGGGATGCCCAAGGGCCCGGGGGCAACGGGGTTTAGATGTCCGTTTCTTTTCTGCCCGACACCCCAAAAGGTGGCTTCAAGCTCCAAGGGACCCTTTTTTGGGTTTTCATCAGGCGGGATCGTGGGGCCCAAGCAGCTTGTTGTTCCCCAAAGCTTAAGAGAATTGCCCCCGGGGGGCCCCAACGTTTCCCCCATGGCAGGTCATATGGGTTTCCAGGGGGACTCCGGGTGAAAGAAGGACTTCTTTCGGGCCCAGGGATGAAATAAAGGTTAGGCAGTTTTTCCGCGTTGAGTTGTCTGCCAAGGGACAACGGCCTAAGGGTCGTTTTGAAGGTTTTCCCCTTTTGGGTAGTGCCTCGGGGGGGGGGGAGCCATTCAGCAAGGTCCGGGGGTCGACCGGGTTTGGGGAAACCCCATTAAGCCCACCCGGGCGGGGTCCCCCGAAAATTCTTGGTTGTGGGGATTCGCGAATCGGGTACCCGAGGTTTTCCCGTTTTGGAACTATGGGCCCCCCCCTTTCTGTAGCTAAAGCTCTCTGGCAGTTAGGGGGAACGGCATGGCGGCCCAAAAATTTTTCCTTTCGGACCGGGGACCCAGTTTTCTGCCCGGGAAGTCATGCAGGGGGTTTTAAAACCTCTGTTTCAATATTCACGGAAAAAAGTCACCCTATTTTGCGGGGCCCAAAGGGCCTTGTAGAGCGTTTAAATGGGCTTTGGGAAGAAGATGTTGCGTCGTATGTGCAGAGCAACCTCGTGAGGGGGTCGTTTTTTCCCTGCTTTACTTTTCGTACAGGGGGTTTCCCAAAAGGGAAAGAATGGGTTTTTTCCGGGTTTTTGAACTCCTGTTTTGGCGAACAGTGCGAGGCCCCAACCAAAAACCTGAAGCGTTTGTGGACCCACGATGATGGGGAAACCCAAATGAAAAGGGAGGAGAGTCGTTTTGTGGTGTTTTTACCCCAAACCGCATCGCTGAAAATTCCCAGTTGTCAGCAACACTTGCAGTCGGCAAAAACCCAAATACAAGGTTTTGGGTTAGGGACCAAAGCAGTGTTGAACTTTTGGGGGGTTTGACCCAGGTGATGGGGGTGTTGTTTCCCTTTTCCCCCAAAAAAAAGGAACAAGCTGCAGTTTGTTTGGGAGGGTCCCTTCGTGGTCTGAAGTGGGTGGGTGACGGGGACTACCGGATTCTTTGTGCCGTGGGGGAAAGGGAAAAACCCCGGGTAAAAACGTTTTCCTCCTGAAGGCTTTGGGGCGACAAAAGCGGGGGCAGGGGGGTTCCCAACCATGTCGTTGTGGGGGAGTGGCGAGGGCACGCCGTGTCGGGGGCCCTAGGAAATCCACTGTTCCTCCCCGTCGGGGAAAGAGTCGTGGCAGGATTTTTGGTTTCCCGGTTCAAACCTCCCCTCGGGCCAGTTTGATCAACTCCCACAGCTTGTCCCGGGGAAGTTCCGGGGCGTGTTTCACGGGATCGGCCCCTGCACAGTCCCCTTTGGGGCGAGTGTACACTGGCTTTGCCCACCGAGCCCCCTTTTTTGGGGTTTCAACATTTCCCCTTGCCTCACTCTCGGCGTCTTTTTTTCCGCAGGGGTGCAGGCCATGTTGAGGTTGGGGGTCATTAAACGTGCGATTTTCTCCGTACTTACCCCCCCATCCTTCGGGTTTAATTAAAGGGGGGGAAAATTTTTGGGTTTTGCGTGATTTTCGTCGGCTGAATAAAGGGTTCTAGGGGTTTGATGTGCCCCTATCCCGGATGTGCCCAAAAACTTCGCTCAAGCTGAGTCGGGCCCTTTTTCTCAAAGTTCGATCTCGCAAAGGGTACTGGCAGTTTCCCAATGCGAAGAGGGAAAAAACCCCAAAAGGGGTTTTCCGGGACGCCTGAAGGGGGCCCAGGGGAAAGTGATCCCTTTTGGCCTCAAAACTGGGGAAAAAAATTTTTCGTCGCGTCATGGGGAAAAATTGTTCTCCCTCTCGATACCCCCTGATCTGAAAAATTTTTCGGACGACCTGCTACTCGCTCGGGAGATTGGGGGCTGAAAGTTTCGCCCCTACGTGGCTGTTTCTTCGTCTTCCCCGGGTTCAGATGTGGGCCCCGTTCCTTCCAAATGTCAGTTTGGGTCGGACGAGTTTTCCCTTTCTGGGGCATCATTTGCGGGGGGTTTGTTTGCCCTGAGGAAGAAAAGGTGCCCAAAATTTTTGCGGGTTTGCCAAACCTTTGGGTTTAAAAAAGGGGAATTTTGGGGTTCTTTTCTTGGGAAATTGGGGGTTTCTCCCGAAAGTTCTTTAAAAACTTTGGGGAAAGTTGCCTTGCCCCTCACTGCCTGAAAAAAGGGAAAAGAAGCCAAAAAACGTCTATTTTGGGGTTGAGAGTTGCCAACGGGTTTTGACGCCTTGAAAAAGGCCCTAATACTCGCCCAGTCTTGGCTCTCCCGATCTAGTCTCCCTTTTGTCCTGGGGACTGATGCTTCTTTCGGGGGGGATTGGGGGTTTTGTTGCGGGAAGTTTAGGGGAAGGGACTCCCCGCTTGCTTTTGCGAGCAAAAAACCCCTGACGGCCCCAGACTAGATACCCCGATTGGAAAGTGTTTGGCAGTCGTTTTTGGGGGCCCTAAAGGGAAAATTTACCCCTATTGGACGGCCGTGAGTTTGTGCTGGAAAGGGGATCATCATCCTTTTCCCAAATCCTGGACCGGATCCGGGCCCTCATCGTTTGACTCATGGGTTGGGCGGGGGAAAATGCAGAGTCTTTTCGTTAAAATTTTCCCTATAAACTGGGGGTTCCCGTAATACGGATGCGTTTTTTTTAGGAGCTCCGGGAAATAAACACATTGGAAAAAAAAGTCAGGGGGGCACTTTCCCCCCAACCGGGTCTATCCCTTTTTGGGCTATGTATCAGGTGTAGTGGGGTTTTCACTTCAGTGTTTTTAACGGTAGTGAATCCCAATGGTTCGGTTGTTACTTTCATTGGGGTTGGGGAAAGGTTTGCCCCCCCCCCCCCCTTTGTTGTTTGAAAATGTAGTATTTTTTTTATTTTCGGTTGTGATTCTGGTTTGTGAAAGTTTGTAATTTGGGTTTAGGTTTCTCGGGCGATCACGGGGTTTTGGGGTTTGGTTCCCAAATTTTTGTGAATTTTTCAAAATGAGCAAGGTTTTAAAGGGGCCTGTATCTCGAGAACCCGTGCTTTTAGAAAGGGGGGTTTGTCACGAGTTTGTAAAGAGGCCTTTGACGTTTGACCCCTCTTTTGGGGGGGCGGAATTTTTCATTTGTTTTTTAACGTTGGTTTTTGTCTCGTGTCCGTCCCCTTTGTGCGGCTTGTGGTGCGGTTGCCCTTGTTGTAGTTCAGCTCCCTTCGGTTTTTTCTTTCTCTCTCTCTCTCTCTTAATTCCACTGCCCGTTTCTATTCTCCTCGGGTTTCCCGGGGGGCTGGTTTCCTTTCTCTCGAAAAATTTCTGTCTTTCGGCCTTTGCCCGTCCCTTTTTTCCCGTCGCACGTGCTTCATTTCTTTTTGTTTTTTAAAATTTTTGGTCACTCTGTGACGTTTTTGTGGCAAAGTTGGCCGCCTTTGCTGAGGGAGGTTTTTGCTCTTCACTCGGCGGAGATGTTTTTGGGAGCGCCGCTCCGGGCTTGGTTCTTCAACCGGGATCTCGAAGGGGCAGTCCCCGGTTTTTCTTCAATTCCTACAGTGGCCTTAGGAGGGGCATCCCCTTTTCTTTTTCCCCATCTGGCCCTCTGTCCTCTCGATGGCAGAGGGGAAGGGGTCGTTTTTTTTTCCGCCTTTCGGGGTCACCCCGGGTAGCTGCTACTTTTTTTTCCCCCCTCCCGGGGGGGTTTACCCCGGGCCTGGACTGGTTGGTTTCCCCCGATGGTTGGGGCCCGCTCTGGATTGGGGCCTCGCTTTTTGGGTTGGGGCCGTGGGCGGGTTTGGGAACCCCGTTTTCTGGGGCCCCGTCTGGTGGGGGCCGCGGAAAGGTTGGTTTCCAAGAATGGTTGGGGCCCCGTTGGGTTTGGCCCCGGGCTGGTTTGGGTTTTCGAAATGGGGCGGGACACGTTTTTGGTTTTGGAAAAGGCCCCTGGTTTTGACTGGCCGGCCCCGGTTCCCCCTCCAGGAAAAACCAGTAAAAAACGCCACGTTCCCCCCCCAGGGCGCCCCTTTCCCTGTTTTCTTGTGTGTGTCGAGGGTGTCGGGCCCTTTAACGAAACTCTTCAAGAAAAACCCACCCGGTTTGGGCACCTAGTTTCGGGGCAGGGTGCTCCAGTAGACTTTTGGGGGGAGGGGGGGGGTGGGGAAATCCTTTGGGGGGAAGGGTTGGATGCTGGAAATGTTTTTTTAAATTGTGTTTTATGTCATATGTGTTTAAATGCTTGATTGTGATTGTGTAAGTCGTTTGGTTTAAATTTTTTTATTTTTAATTTTTGCATTCTGTGTGGGTTGGAAAGGTTAATTGTGTGTATTTTTGGGTGTGTTGGAATGGGTTTTTTATGGGTGTTTGTTGGTGGGAATAAAAGGGGTGGGTTGTTTCGTAATTTTATTTTTGTGGTCTCTTGCGGTGTGAGGTCAGTCACTCCCTTCACTCCACCTAGACCGATCCTGTCAGGGCAGACCTCCAGGGGTCGGTCGTGACATCTTTGTTGTTTGGTGGGGTGGTTGTTTGCTGACGTAGTGGGTTAAAAATAGATAGGGGTGTTTCGTGTTGCTGACGCGCGTTCGGATCGATGTTTGTCGACGCCGTGGTTTTTTTTTTTTTTTTAATAAAATAAATGGGGGTGTTTTCTCGTTTGCCGCGTGGTTGTCCGCTGACGTAGGCGTGTTAAAAAAAAAAGAGATGGCGGTGATGACAGTGATGACGACACATTTTTTTCCCTTTCCCTCGGAACACCCGTTTGCGCTACCACTCACCTTTCTGACATACTGATGAGCGTTGAAGATGACTGATTGATGAGCATTGTTCCCTCAAGGTCCCCGTTGACTGTACCTCGTCCTCGGTGTTGTAGGCAGCCAAGTGACATATCAGACAGGAGGCCATTAAAGATGAACGACGCTCTCTGATCGATACACCATTTGGGGTTTGCCCTTTATTTCTCACAGTGGATGAACGAAACGAAACAGATCACAGACACAAACATAGACGGACAAACAAACAGACAGACACACAGACATAAAAACACACACATAGAGGGTGATGGTGGTGGCGATGGTGGCGGTGATGGCGGCGGTGTTGGTCATGGTAGTGAAGGTGGTGTGGTGATGGCGGCGGTGGTGGTGGTGGTGGTGGTGATGGCGGCAGTGTTGGTCGTGGTGGCGCTTCACTCATCGTCATCAACTGGAACAAGAAATAATGTCGGAATAAGTCCATGGATGAAGTGGAAATAAATGTGCGATAGTGGTACGTACTAGACGCACAGAGAGAGAGAGAGAGAGAGAGAGTGAGAGAGAGAGAGAGAGAGAGGAGAGAGAGAAAGAAAGAAAGAGACAGAGACAGACAGACAGAAAAAGTACTTACGAATGAGAGTGTTGTCGAAGAACTGCTGTGATTCGGTTGGGGTGGCTGTTGCTCTTGATGAGGTATTTGAAACACGCGCCAAGGTTGAAGGGAGGCGTGTCAGAAACAAAGAACAAAGAGCTTAGGGGGGCTGCGGGTCATTAATCAATACTACAGAACAAAAGACGCGTGGGGTGGGTGTGGCGGCGGTTATTATGACACCGAGGAGCATTTGGAACAATGGGACAAAGGAGACAGTACTCTGAGAAGGGAAGCAACACAGAAGCGGATTGAGGTGGCAGAGCACTTCCTGACAAAAAGACAAAAGAGGTTCTTAGTCTTGCATCAGACGCACAGAGACTGTCGCTGAACTCACTGCCTATCAGCTCCCGTTGCCTTTCGTCAACGAATTACCATGAACGATCACGTCTACGCGAGTGCCAGAAACATGTCTGCACAGAAAGAAGAAGATACCCAGACTTCAGCTTCCTCTTTTACCTGCCCTGAGTGTCCTGCTGTGTTTACCGACAGAGCCAACCGCAACCGCCATGTCGGGCTCAACACGAACGACTGATCAGTCATGTGTGCCCCGTGTGTCATGTTGGTTTTGGTCGCAAAGACCACTGGACCAAACACATGCGGACCCATGACGGTGGAAAACCAACACCGAGGAAGACGTCAGGGGTACACGCTGCGGGAAGGAAGCGCAAAAGTGACAGTGAGTCTGTTTTATCTTTTTTCGACCCGAGAAAAGATTGAACACACCAGCGTAAAGAAAAACAGCTGTTAGATCATTTATCTCCGGATGTGAAAGAGATGTATGACAAATATTGGAACGCTATCAAAACCATAAGCGCCCTGGTAAAGTTCAATCTGTCTACACTTTGTTTTGGGACCCTTCTGATGATTCTCCCAAATGGGATGATCAGCTTTTGGATGTTTTCCATGAACAAAACAACGTTTTAAAATTAATTTTTCTCATTCTTTTCTTCTCAGACATAAAGAGCAGGGAGATCTGTCTTTCTTTCATGCCTCGTAACCACAGGGCTCTAGACAAGCCTCGGCTCATCAATACAAACAAGATTTTCTGTCCTTTCTTTCTGACTTGCGTGGTCATGACATGTTGGGACATGTTCAGAGAGAACGACCCAACTCTCGTTACTCTGTTCAGGCCATCATGTTACATCTTTCTATGTGTACCCTCTACCTGACTTTCCCATTGGTTGTGGCTGTGACTCACTGCCTGACTACATTGCCAACAATCGTTTTCTGAACACGCTGCAAAAAGATGAACACCATGGTTTTGTTTACAACGACGGACTTTGTTTCTTTCGTTGTCTCGCTCTCCACCAAGGCGCTTCTATACATTCCCTACAAAAACAAACCAAGGCTCTCTATCAGCAGTGGGTAGGGTGTAAGTCACCCACCATACATTTTCCAGGCATTACTCTGTTAGAGTTGGGATAGGTTGAAGCTATGTTTCAGATCAATGTGGATGTGTTTGAATTTGATGAAAAGCAAACACCCCCGTGCCTCGTTCCTTGTCGTCGCAGTGATTACAAACATGCAGACACGCTTAAAGTGTTGGTGTACAAACATCATTTTATGCACATCATTGACATTGACAAGTTAGGCCATGCGCTAGCTTGTTCCAAAATGTGGCAAACTCTGGCATACGCTTAGGGAGCTAAACAAACACGAGAACACGTGTCAAGGCGGTCAGACTCAACACACATACATAGGAGGGTGTACACACCACCGGAATCGGTGTTGCAGCAACTCTGTCGTTATGGTATTTCTGTTGATCCTGATTTCGTTTTTCCTTACAGAGCTACTTTTGACTTTGAAGTGTTCTTCGACACGATGACTTACCACAAACAAACAAGCACACTCCAGCACAACATACACAGCTAGACACGTTCCCCTCTCTGTCGCTGTCGCTTCCAATGTACCTGGGTTTGAAGAGCCTCGTTGTTTCGTGAGTGATGGGGACCCCCCGCAAACTTGTTGACACCATGGTGAAGTATTTGGAACAGATTTCAGAAACCTCCTTTTTTCTCTTCTCCGTGAATATTTTGAAGATGCGTTTGATACGTTAGAAGCCATGATTGATCCTTCGCAGGGTGACGAGTCTGTAAACTCTCCACCACATTCCTGTGCGTTCCTTGAAAGAAAAACTGGAAGAGTACCTCCACGAACTGCCCGTGGTGGGTTTAATTCTTCCAAGTATGACCTCAATGTCATCAAACCCTATTTGATTCAGAGGTTTATGGATATGACTGCTATGACAGACAATGTAGAGGAAATTAGTCAGTCCAACCAGACGGGTTTGATTTTGCTGAGGAGCTGGGGGAAGAGGAAGAGGAGAAAGAGGAGGAGGAGGGGGGGAGAGAGACGAAGAAGAGGCGAGGGAGGAAAAAAAACAAAAAGTCAAAAAGCAAAACCCATTCAAGTTGTGGTGAAACGCAACAATCAATACATGTGTATCGCCAGTCAGAAACTCAAGTTTTTGGACATTTGCAACTTTTTGGCCCTGGATTTTCATATTCAAAATATCTCAAAGCGTTTGGGGTGGAGGAACCAAAGGGTACTTTTGTTATGAGTACATGACCAGTTTGGACAAACTGAAAGAAACCTCCTCCTCCCACCTCACGCCGCCTTTTTTTTTTTAGCAAACTCAAAAATGAAAACATCACAGAGGAAGAGTACGCCTTCTGTCAACACGTGTGGAAGGAAAACCATATGACCAGTTTGCAAGATTTCCTGGTGTGGTACAACAATAAGGATGTGGCGCCATTCATGCAGGCTCTTCAAGCCCAGATTGACATGTATTCGCGTTTAGGCGTTGATCTTCTGAAAGATGGTATCTCTGTTCCAGGCATCACACTGAAATACTTGTTTCAAACCCTATCTCCTGGGTGTGTACTTTTCTCTCTTCAATGAAAAACAGAAGACCGACATACGCTGTTCTGTGGCAATATTGTTGGTGGCCCTCCATTATCTTTCACAGATATCACGAAAAAGACAGAACATTCATTCGTGACAATTCGGACAAACCTGTTCAGTCGGTTCGAGGCTATGACGCCAATGCACTTTACCTGTGGGCTATCATGCAACCCATGCCCACACAACACCCAACTGTTAGAAGATGTGAGACGGGCTTTAAGGCAGAAAGAACGGACGTGTATGGTCAGCAAGCGAGAGAATGGTTAGAGTGGATGGCGCACACAAACAACATACACATACAGCACAAGTTTAACGGGAAAGAACATAGTTTAGGGCGCAGACCATCCGCGTCGACGGTTGGGACTCGAAGCATGACACGGTGTACAGGGTATGTCTTCTATCACAGAACAAGGTATTTTGAACGCTGTCAAAAATGACACTCTGTTTGGTCTGATTGAATGTGACATTTGTGTGCCCGACAGTCTGAAAGAACACTTTTCTGAACTTCAACCTATCTTTAAAATGCGACCGTTGGGAAAGACAACATGGTGAATTACATGCAGGAATACGCAGAAAAGCACAAACTCCTGAGTCGACCACGTCGCACTTTGTTGGCTAGCTACTATGGAAAAAAAATTCTTCTCGCCACTCCTTTACTCAATGGTACTTGGAGCATGGGTTGAAAGTAAGCAACATCACACTGATCATTGAGTACACACCCAACTCGTGTTTTAGACAGTTTGGCGAACGACGTGTCTGATGCACGTAGAAAGGGGGGACCTTGATTCATCCCAAACAGTCTTGGCTGAAACTTTCAAGTTGCTCGGCAACAGCGCCTACGGCAAAACTCTGACTAACATCGCCAAAACACAGGGACATTCACTACGTCACAGCTGACCAAGTACCCAAACTGGTGAATCAAAGTCGGTTTCAAACACTGACCGAGCTAGGAGGGGGTGTAGTAGAGGTGGAACTGAGCAAGAAAAAAATCAACTGGGCACTCCCTTTGCAGATTGGATACGGACTTCAAATTTTGCCCAGACAGCACATCTTGCGCAAGCTGCATGCCAGTTCGAGTCCCTTCCTTCAGTAAAGCCTTTCCACCACTTTTTAACAATGGGATGAGAGTACGCCCGAGTCCTCCTAGAAGGTTTCCAAGTCCTCTCCCTCGGTAATTTCTTCCCCTATAAACACAGGAAGCCCATGACCAGCTTGGGCGCAGTAATAGTCTTCATAAGCTTTTCCATCGGTGTTCAAGGGAACGTGACGCACCATCTCTTAAAGACCGTCAGGTCGTCTGCGCCGAAAGTGAAGCGTCACGATGGTTTTCCCTTTGTCAAATGACAGAGGCTTGCCCGTGTCTTTGGTTAAAAGGATTTCCACTGTGTTGAACTGGAACCTACTCAGAGGAATATAGTTGGGTTTTTCAAAATATGATGTACGACTTCAGTGCTCTGATTCCCAGTCGGGACAATTCGGAGCAAGGGAACCATCACATCACCAACAGGACGTGGTTGAACCAAGTCGCAGTAGACATAGACACCCTCAAACCCTCGTTGGAGATGTATTTGGTTTTTACTTTCATAGACACCTTTCCCATACATAATGTCTCTCTCCAGACTCAAGATATCTCTTAATGCTGGGCTGATCTGGAGAACGCTATCAGCATCATACAGTCTAACTCTCACTTTTCGGGTAGCACGATTATAATACAGTTTGATGTTGCCTTCTTTTTCTTTCTTCACAGACCATCGATAAACTAGGTTTAAAGTATGAGTCAAAAATTCTGCTGATTCATACAGTCCCGCAGGTAGTTGTTTCGACTGTTGATCTGACTCTCCATCGGGGCGAAAATGAATCCAAATTTCTTGTTCTTCGATGTTAAAGTATGTGTTGCTGAACAGAATTTCAGACAGGCCCACTTCGTAATCTCCGTTCAAGTCACACGGTTGAGGCAGTTTGGTAAAAAGTGACTGGCGTTGTTATCGGGGTAGTACAACATGGAGCTGTTGCTGGGTAACGTCAAGTAGAACATACTGGTTTCAGTGGGTAGTTGGCCGTGGATCGATGCTAGGATTTGGAAGGATGTACCCGAGACAACTCCCAAGAAGAGCCACCCACAAATTGTCCACTCCTTGACCGCGACTCAAATTAAATAGAGACCACACCTACCACCACATAAACCAGGAGTGTCTGACAACCGAAAACAATTTCACCGCGAGGAACTCGTCGTCCATAACACACGCCACAGCGCAGATTTTCTGGACCCGCGTAGAGTGATGGTTTCATCATCATCATGAGTCAGAGCTGATTCTACTTGGTTCTGATCAGGCATGGTCAGTGTGCGTAGGTGGTCAGTGCTGTCTGAGGAATCCATGAATTGAATGAAGAGTCATAGCCATACCATTTGATTAAATATTCACGCTGTCCATTAGCTTTTTTGCGTTGCTTCAAGATCGCTTCAATACGATAAATCTGTTCCTCCCCCACTTTCTGTATCTCCTGGTCATAAAACGTTCCTTGAAGCTCTTCTCCATGATCGTCTTTGAGAATGTAAGTCACTGGGATGGTCTTTTTTATTCGACTGACTGTAAAAGTTCTTCAGACCAAGATGGCAAATAACCTTTTTTAAATGTCTTCCTCGTTTTACTGATGCGTACACGATCTCCTAGTTTCAGTTTAGGGTGAGGAGAGGAGGACGTAGGCTGGTCGCTGTTGTACAGAGTCTGCCATACATTTTCTTGTTGTGTGTTGTCACTTCTGCAGGAGCACGCTGAATGCTGCGGTGAAACGAATGGTTGTATGCCTTTACCAACTGTGGTAAAACTTCCACAAATCTCAAAGTATTTTTTCTGGTAAAGTAGCGCCAGAGCTTCTCTTTCAAAGTGCGATTCAGTCTCTCTACAACAGAGGCTTTCGTATCCTCGTTTTCTGTCACAAAAAAAGTGTATTCTTCTTTCCTTCAAAAACGTTTGAAATGTTTTGTTCAGAAACTCTGCCCTTTGTCTGTTTGAAGTTTGAGGGGTTTCCGACCCTGTTCAAGGATGCGTTCAAAGGCCTCCACCATCACAGGTCCTGTCTTGTTTTTCAAAGGAACGACCCAAGCATATTTAGACAAGACATCGATGACTGTCAGCAGATAGCTAAAACCATCATTGTTTTTCTTCAGGCGTTGGACGTCAATCAGATCAGCTTGCCATTGATGGTCCATTCCTCCTACAACAACACGCCTCCTCTCAAATTGTGTCGCACAGGTTTATGAAGAGTATAAGCATCTTCGTGACTCAACCATTTTTTGAGCACAGACTCTTTTGCCTTCGTTATACGTTTCAAGGCGTGAACACCACCAAAAGATCCAGGGCGTTGTGGTGTGTAGTAAGCCTGCCCCAACATTCTGTTCTGTTTCGATATTTTTTTCTTATTTTTCCGCAGAGCCATTTCAGGTGTAGTCAGTATGACTCCCAATCCATCAAAGGTGCAGTCTTGCTTAATCTCTGTTGTTTCCGGATCCGTCTGTATGTCTTTCTCCTCCAAGAAAAAGGTGTCTCCCCTTCCAACTGGTCAGTCTTCTGTACCTCGTGGCTTCTTGATAGATGATAAGGCAACGTTTCTCAGTGATGGTGGGGGTGTTGGCATTTGTGGTGTAGAAAACACGGGTTGAGGGGAAGAGGAACCCACACCGACAGGTCCTTCCGTAGACTGTGAAGAATAGGACAGGGTGCCGGGTATTTGTGTTGTCATAAACTTCCAACGGTCAGGGTTTCCAACTAAATCTTGGGGGATGTTGGCATCACTGAGAGCAGCAGCAAAGGATTTCCACCCAATGGGTTGGAAGTGGCGACGTTTTCTTAGCACATCATTGACCAAATCAACGAGGTTCGAGTTTTTAATCAGCTGTCCTCGCCAAATGATTTCCCCTCGCTGGTTCCATTTCAGATCTGGGTGATTCTGAACGCGGTTTAAAAGGCGCTCCGCTTTGCTTTTCATCGTTTTTGGTACACTCTCCACAACATCCTTCTCCACGCTTGTCAACATGGGAGTTAGTTGACGCGTCATCAACAGTCTCTGCTTTCTGCTTCGGTTTGGGTTGAGTAGGTGTTGTGCCTTGAACAGTCACTACTCCCAGTGGTTTTTCCTTAAACTGATCAAAACGTTTCAAATATTTCCAAAGGGTCTGATGATACATATTAGCCTTGTCTTCGGCGCTTGTATCATTGTTCTCTAATATATCACGCATCTGCTGATCCATGTCCCTAAGACTGTCAGATGTGGCATCAGGAACTGGAGGCCGCGAACAGAGTCTAGCACACGAGGATCCACTAAAATCATTTTCTTCGTATGCTCCATGATGTGGTTACAATCCCCCAGTAATCCTCCGAGCACCCCAGGACAGGTTTGATGAGGGCACCGAGAAATCCCCCCTTCTGCAAGATGCGCTTCTTTCTCTTGCTGGATGTTCCTTTCTTCGCCAGGGAGCGTAAGATCTGCTTGTATCTGCACAACTGTTTCTTCTGGGCAGGAGTCAGTCTCACGTGGCCTTTTAAAATGTTGAGGGAACATTCACTCAGGGCGTTGATCAAATCTGGCGAGGCCCCTTTCAGGACCGCCTTAATAACAGCAGGCTTGGCACCACACAACAACTGCAACATGGTAGATTCCTTCTCATACGTGCTGACATGATGGTGAAGAGTCAATGTTCCGGTCGCAAATAACCGCGTGTGTAGATGGGCGCTCGCTTTTAAAGATCCACAAAGTCTCAGTCTCATTGAAGGACTACCACCACGAAACGGAGAGTGGTTGCTCCAGCGTACACTGTATCAGAGACTTCACAGTGTGTTATACAATATCCACTCATCCTTCTCTCCATTTCTCCACCAAAAAGAAAAATATCGTTGCAGGTAAAACATTGCATATTGGAAGACGAAAATCATTTCTTGCACATACACGACTTGATGGGTCAGGGGTATAATATTTGTTCTCAGACGATGATCGGGTGTCTCCTGACGAAGGTCAAACAACAAATAACCGTGGGGTTTGGATGTCGCATCTTTAAAAGCTTCCTGAACGTACTTCAATCTTCCGGGATACATCTGTTTAGCTAAATGGGTGATCTGTGAGGCGTCTCTTGGGTTCTTGAATACCACCAGATAATGACTGTTCAAGCTGATGGTCCGTTGTGTTCTTTGTTTTTCCCAAACAGATTCTGCACGATGTACATGACACTCATGTTGCGATGATGGCTACCTTTCGTGAATAATTTTGTCACCCTGTCATCCGTTTCGCTCATCAAGTCATCAATCACAACCAAACGTCGTTTCTGGTCATCCATTCTTCTACTTTGGGTAGCCCTTCGATAAAAGTGACTCCTTTCAAAAGATGATATCCAGACTGCCACTCTCCGTAACACCACACAATCTCATCGGGAGGTGGTGTCATTACTTCATGGATGTGATTTATAAACTTAGTGACCCAAACAGTTCTTCCACTTCCTGTTGGACCAGCAATCACACAGGTAAAGGGATGTTTCCACCTTGGATCCATAGCTTCTTCTGTTAGCGTCCCACATTTACATTCTTTTTTTATTTTTGGTTCTACAGACTTTAAAACGGATTCCCTGTCATCATCAGCATCATCATCATCCTAAGCATCATCACTGTCATCACCGCCATCTCTTTTTTTTTAACACGCCTACGTCAGCGGACAACCACGCGGCAATGAGAAAACACCCCATTTATTTTATTTTTTAAAAAAACCCACGGCGTCAACAAACATCGATCCGCACGCGCGCAGCAACACGAAACACCCCCATCTATTTTTAACCCACTACGTCAGCAAACAACCACCCCACCAAACAACAAAGAAAAAAAAAGATTTTTTTCCAGCACATGACGTCAACATTATCGAGCCGATCGTGACTCACCACACACCGTGACCTTGACGCCTCCACCGACTTCCGCGATGCGCACCACCTGCCGCGCCACCTGCCGCGCCACCTGCCGCCTATTTCCGGCATGCGCAACACCACTTCCGGTGGAGGTCCCCTCGAGGTCCCCTTTTGAGGGGTGAAAAGTCCCTCACCTTACTACTCCCCACCCCCCCCCCACACACACACACCCACACACACAGAGAACACATTGTCCCAACGCGATGGCTGATCTCAAATGCTGACAGTGGATGTAACGTGTGTGTGTGTGGCGATTTCAGGTCCTGGTGGTGGCGTGGCCATGACAGCCTCACAATGAAGAAGTGGATGTTGCTGGTGCTGGGCCTCGCGCTTTCAGGCGTGCTGCTCCAGGTGCTTGTCCTCCTCAGGGACGGTGCCCCTCACTGGCTGCTGCCCGCGGACACAGAGTCCCACCGCCCTCAACGTCAGCCGGATCTCCCTGCCCCAGACCAGGGCTAGAGGCGCGGTGCCGGATCCGCCGGCGTTGTCCCGTGGAGAACCCCACGTCTACCGTCACTACCGCTTCCTGCCAACGACCACGCTTGCACACCGACACGAGCTGGGTGATGGGCATCACGGCGGTCAACAACACCGACGCACGTCAGGAGACTGGGGCCTACCGGCCAACCCCCACGCCCGTCGTTCAGGTCTCTTGAGTGCGCCACCCCCTCAACCCGACCTCCATGCGGCAAGCCTGTACGGAGAACCGGATCACCAACGACATCGTGCAGGGGACTCGAGACCCTACCGAACCTCACCTCAAGTCCCTGGCCAGGCTGACGGTTCCCCAATTCTGCAACGCCTCCACCTTCGGCTGAAGCGACGAACGAAATGTACGTCCAACTCACCATCCTCTGTCCGCCTGAGAGCGAGCTGCGCCCACTCCACCTTCGTGCTCACCTCTTCCGGAGGCCGGCCGTGCAGAATATAGAATCTAAGTGTACTACCCCGAAAGGCTTCAGCGAGGCCGATACCCGCGCTAACACTTTCGGTACGCATTTACTCCATGCGACACCCTCGCCCCGAGATTGTAACGCCCCGTTCGCGCTGATGCCCTTTTTTTGGTTGGAGATATTTACATCAGCCCTGTGTTCCCTAATGCGTGCCTGCATCACCCCGGCGGTTTAGCTACACCCGCCAAGTGATGTTTGCCAACTTCCGAAGTCATCAGCGTCAACCCTACAGCCCCAAGAAACACCATCTTCCACGGTGAATGACCCATCTGTGTGTCCGTGAATGACCCTCATCTGTTGCGTAATGACCCTCATCGTGGGTCGTGAATGACCCTCATCTGGTGTGACGTGAATGTCCCTCATCTGTGTTCTGAAGGACCCTCATCTGGTGTGTCGTGAAAGCGTGGGGGAAAACCGGTGTGTTTGTTTGTGTGGTGTTTGTGAGGGTGTTGTGGGGGTGTGTGTTGTTTGGTTGCCGTGCTGCGCTAGACACAGATGTTGTTACAGTGTGTTACCGCTGAGCGACAGCTGTGTGTGTGTTTGGTGTTGACCTGCTGCCGTACTTATACCCACTTTCCACGTTTCCTTCAAACCACAACGCTTGCATCAGCTGACAGTAACAGTACTGGGAGTGTGCAATCCACATGCCTCCGACCTTTCTTTGCCACAAGGTGGTGAATACAGCGCATATATGAACCTCAGCTTTTTCCATGCGGTATTGCTGACAGGAACAAACAGGGTTGCTGACGGTCATAACGACTAACGCAAGTTGCGAATTGATCTGTGCCTGCTCTTTGTATATAAACCATACGTTTCCTTTGAAAGAAAAAGTTTCCACCCTCTGAACGAGTCTGAGAAGGTGGTGGGGGGGGGGGGGGGGGGGGGGGGGGGGGGGGGGGGGGGGTGGGTGGGGGGGGGGGGGGGGGGGGGGGGGGGGGGGGGGGGGGGGGGGGGGAGAATTCAGTTGTAGGCTTTGACATAACACTGTAAATCTGTATTGAGCCATTCCCCATACCGTTGTTGTTATGGTATGCTTGTCACCTGAAACACTACATATTGGTTTTTGTTCTCCTCCAGTAATCATGCACATCTCCTATAGTACAGTGTGAGCTGGTCGGGGTATCTCCAGTAATCATTATCATCTCCTATGAACAGTGGCGTTTTCGTATGCACATAACACACATATCAATACCCCATATAAGGATCATTACAGGTTGTTTTATTTAACGTGTCTTTTGTTTGTGTCTCCCTTTGTGTTCATTGTTTTTAAGTTTATTTGTCCTTTTTGCCTCAAGAAGACCCCAATGGTCGAAACGCGTTGTGACTGTTTAAAAAAAAAAATTTGTTTCCTTGCTTGTTTGGGCGGCCCAGTGAATTGGGTTTTTGTTGTCTTTGTTTTTTCCTTACTCGTCTAGTTAGCGCTGTTGTCTTACTTTCAATCATCCCTTATCTTTGAATTGTCGATATTACCCGTGATATGAGTTACAGGTAGCGTGTGGGCGCACAAACCGCCAAGTGTGTGTGTGTGTGTGTGTTGTTGTAGCTGGCGTCGTGCGTGTGCATCGTGTGTTGTGTGTGATGTTTTGTGTGTGTTTTGTGTGTGGTGTGTGTGTGTTGAGCTCGAAAACGGAGATTCTGACACGACAGGACGTTATTATCTTGTGACAGTGCATTAAAACAGAATACAAGGAGGAATGATGGCTTCAGGTAAAAAAATAATATTTTGTTTAATTATTCATGTCCTTGTAACCGGTATATGTGTAAAAAAAAAATACAAAAAAAACTTGGAGCTGATGGAGAAAAATAGTGGCCCATAATTGTTTACCATATCATGATCAAGATTTATCATCATCATCAACCATCATCAATCAGCATCATCACCGTAATTGTTTGTTTCATTAGACTATTGGTGTATTTTTCATCTGGAGTGGGGTTTGTTTAGCCCTAATTAAGTCACTGAAACTGATTGGGCCACGGATTTGACATATGCTGTTGAATATTGGCCTCAAATATGTCAGTTACAGGTGAATAATTGGGCCAACGAATATGACATTGCAGTTTAATATGCCACGGAATTTGACAATTTGCTGGTGAATATTGGCCTCAAATAATCAGTACAGTTAATATTGGGCCAACACGCAGTTAATGACAGCCTCCATTGAATAATGGCCACAAATATAAACAGTTACTGTTGAATATTACCATATAGTTGACATTGTTTACAGGTTGAATATTGGGTTCACAATACCATAGGTCTCAGTTGAATATTGGTCATGCGCTTTGCAAATTTCAGGCTGCATTAAATTTGAATTTGTATTGCTTAAAGAAAATAAAAATGACGTGATAATAACTCTCTCTTTCGCCCCCTCTCTCTCCTGTTGGTGTTGGTGTGTGTGTGTTGTGTTGTGTTTTGTGTGTGTTTAGAAACAATTACATATTGATCTGGGGACATCTTGTATATTCCATTACAGAATTGATCTGGACATGCTGCTTATGAACAGTTACAGTACTGTCTGGAGACATTCTTTTAAACAATACAGTATTGTTCTGAGGGGACACTTTAACAATTTTCTGACTTCTTAAACAGATACATAGTGATCTGGACATCTTTAAACAGATACATAGTGATCAGGCCTTGGGGGACAACTTTAAACAGATACAGGATGTTCTGGGGACATCTTATACAGATACAGGAGTATCTGGGGGACATCTTTAAAAATTACAGTTTGATCTGGCTTGGACACTTAAACAATAAAGTACTGATCTGGGACATCCTTATATATACATTTACAGTATTAATCTGCATCGGCTAAATACATTTACAGAATTGATCTCGGACACTTGCTTTAAACATTACAGTATTGAGCTGGGGCATCTGCTAAAACATTGACAGTATAGATCTGGACTTCTGCTATTAACATGGTACAATGAGTCGGGTACATCTTTTTATCAACAGGACAGTATTGATCTGGGGACATCTGTAAACAGATACAGTAATGATCTGCGACTCTCTATAAACAGTGATCTGGAACATCTGCTATTAAACATTTATAGTATTTATCTTGACATCTTTAAACAGATACAGTAATTGATCTGAGACAACTCCTTTAAAAACAGTAACATATTATCCTAAGATAGACATTTTCTTCACTTTCAGTCTTGGTGTTTTTGAACACTTGCTATAATTTAGAATACGAATGAGAGAGTTTATATCAAGTGAAAATCTTAACTACTTGGGAGAGATTAAATCAAGTGAACTCTTAACTACTTGGGAGAGTTTAAATCAAGTGAACTCTTAACTACTTGGGAGAGTTTTGACTGAGCTCTCAACTGGGGAACGTGGACTCTCTGTCTCCGTCTGTTTTCTGTGTCTGTCTCTCTGTCTCAGTATGTCTGTCTTGTGTCGTTTTTCTGCCTCTGTCTCTCGTTGTAAATATAAGAACTACCACACCAACTCTGGTATCCCATGAGTGAACCCATTCTTTGGATCAATTAGATGATCTCTGAATATTTATATGCGCATAGCCTTTTTCGGAAAGAAAAAGTCTGATTTCCTTCTTGTTTTCTTCTTTTTTTGTTTCCTGTAGCTTATGTGTTTTATGGATTAGTATTTACAGATGCTTTCGTATTTTGTGTGTGTGGTGTGTGTGTGTGTGTGTGTGTGTGTGTGTTTTTTCTTGTTTCCTTTGTAAGGTTTTTATGGGTACGAGTGCTAAAGACCGATTTTTTTTTCTTTGGGGGTTTCCCCCTTTTTTTTTTTTTTTTTGGGTTTTTTTTTTGTTGGGGGTTTTTTTTCCCCCCCTTTTTTGGGGGGTTTTTTTTTGGAAAATTTTTTTTAAAAAAATTTTTTTTTTAAAAAAAAGGGGGGGAAAAAAAAAAAAAAAAAAAATTTTTAAAAAAAAAAAAAAGGAAAAAAAGGGGGTTCCCTTTTTTGGGGCGTTTTTTTTTTTAAAAAGGGGGGTTTTGGGGGGGGGGGGGGCCTTTTTGAATTTAAATTGGGGGTTTTTGGGGGGGGAAATTTTTTTTAAAAAAGGGTTGGGGTTTTTTGGGAAAAGGGGGGGGGGGGGTTCCTTTTTGGGGGGGGTTTGGGGAAAAAAAAAAATTAAAACCCCCTTTTAAAAAGAAAAACCAAATAAAACCCCCCTTTCCCTTTTCCCCCCCCTTTTTTTGGGGGGAAGGGGGCCCCCTTTTTCCCCCCCCCCCCTTCCCCTTTAAAAAGGAAAGGGGGCCCGGGGGGGGGAAAAAAAGGTGGGGTTCCCAAAATTTTGGGAAAAAAAAAAACCAAAAAATTTTTTGGGGGGGAAAAAAATTTTTTTAAAAAAAATTTTTTGAGTTTTTAAAAATTTTTTTTAAAAAAAAAGGGGAAAAATTTTTAATTTTTTTTCCCGGGGTTTGGGAAAATTTTAAAATTTTTTTTTTAAAAAAAAAAAAAAAAACCCCCCAAAATTTTTTGGGTAAAAACCCCCCCAAAAAAAAAAAAAATTAAAAAAAAAGGCAACCCCCCAAAAAAAAGGGGCCCCCCCGGGGGTTTTTGGGGGGGTAAACCCCCCAAAAAAAAAAAAACAAAGGGGGGGGAAAAAAAAAGGGGGGGCCCCCGGGGGTTTTTAAAAAAAAAAAAGGGGGGGGAAAAAAAAAAACCCCCCCAAACCCGGGAAAAAAGGGGGCCCCAAAAAGGGGTTTTTCCCGGGAAAAACCCCCGGGAAAAACAAACGACTTGTGTGTGTTCTAGACATGGACATTGCAGGTTATTTTGGGGCAGGAGATGGCGGGAGAGAGCATTGAATCGGTCTGCATTGATGGGAATGTGAGTAAACGAATCGCAAATAAACAGCTGACACACCATTCCAATTAGGAAAACAGCTCATGATTCATATATAGTTAACGCTCTCTCTCTCTCTCTCCCTCCCCTCTCTCTCTCTGTGGGCGGGCGGGAGGGGCGCGCGGCGTGTGTGTGTGCGTGCGTGCGTGCTACGCACCGTTACAAAGAAGACACTGGCACATCATGGTATCCTTAAACTAAAACATGAGATGGTTTTGTAAATCAAACAAAGGATTGTATTTGAACTTATATGTTCAGCTGTTGGTTGAAATCGGTTTGAATGAGAGAGAGGGGGGTATGATTATTTTCCGGCAATAGACTTATGTTCATTTGTTAGTTGAAATCAGTTTCTTGAATGAAAGAGAACGATAATAGTAGTAAGGTAAGGGACTTTTCTTGCCCTGTGGGTTGGGCATAGAATAGACCCACTGCCCTGCCATGCATGTCGTAAGAGGCGACTAAGGCAGGACACCTCGCCCCGAGGATAAAGGGGTTTGCGTAGGGCTAACAACCCTGCTGTAAAAAAAGACGAGTTACAGAAGCATTGACGACAATGAACCAAAGCATTCACCTGGGCAATGAAGGGTCTCCATCCCGGAGACTTATGACGCAGTGCAGTGAAAGCCGAAAGGAAGCTGCAAGGCCGACTCCCCTTCTAACACCCAGGACAACAACGAAAGTAGCCACATGGACATCAGGACGATGTTTGAACAGGAAAAACCATCCAAGTTGCGAGAGAGATGAAAAACTACAAGATCGGAGTGCTAGGACTGAGTGAGACAAGGTGGCTACAATCAGGACAGCTGAGACTTTCATCTGGAGAACAGCTGCTGTACTCAGGACACACAGAGGATGGAGCCCCCCACACTGAGGGTGTGGCCTGATGCTGGCACGGAGGCACAAGGGCACTCATCGGATGGGAACTGTCAACTCCCGCATCATCACAGCCAAGTTTACCACGAAGAAGAATGACATCAGGCTGAACATCATCCAGTGCTATGCTCCCACCAATGATGCGGAAGAAGAGAAGAAAGATGACTTCTACCAGCAACTACAGACAGTGATAGACAAAAGAGGAGCAAAGGACATAACCATACTGATGGGAGATTTTAACGCCAAGATCGGAAGGGACAACACAGGCTATGAGGACATCATGGGGACACATTGGACTGGGACAGTATGAACGAGAATGGTGAGCGTTTTGCAGACCTGTGCGCCTGAACCAGCTGGTGATAGGAGGAAGCATCTTCCACACAAGCGCATCCAAGGCACATGGAGATCCCGAACCATGTCACGGAGAACCAGATTGACCACATCTGCATTAGCCGCAAATTCAGGAGATCATGGCGGGATGTACGAGTGATGAGAGGTGCTGACGTGTCATCAGACCACCACCTTCTTTTAACACAGTGAGACTTCGCCTCAAGAGATTCACCAACACCAACAACACACATACAAGGTACAATGTCGGATGCTCCGGAACAGGGACACACACAAGCAGCATTCCAGATCAGCCTTTCCAACAGGTTCCAGCCGCTACAAGAGCTGATAGAAGACAGTGAGACGGACATCGAGACACAGTGGGAACACTGCAAGAAGCTCTGGCATGACACATGTGAAGAGATCCTTGGCAAGAAGAAGGCCCAGCACAAAGAATGGATATCTGCCGACACCATCCACAAGTTGGAAACAAGGAGAGAGAAGAAAGCTACACTGAACACGAGCCGAACAAGAGCAGCTAGGGCAAAGGCACAGGAAGAGCACACAGCAGCGAACGGAGAAGTAAAGAAGAGCATCAAGAAGGACAAGAGGGACTACTTTGACGACCTGGCCAGCCAAGCAGAGGCAGCAGCCGGACAGGGGAATCTGAAGGACCTGTACCTGGTGACCAAGAAGCTGACGGGTAAGTTCCAGCAGACAGACAAGCCAGTGAAGGACAAGAACGGAAACCCACTGACAACACCGAGGAACAGCTGAAACGATGGGCAGAACACTTCAGGGAGCTGCTGAACCGCCCCGCCCTGACGCACCACCAGACATCCCACCTGCAGAGACTGACCTGCCCATCAGCTGTGACAAACCCTCAAAGGCAGAGATCAAGAAGGCCATCATGACTCTGAAAAATGGGAAGGCTGCGGGCCGGACGAGATACCAGCAGGAAGCATCAAAGCAGACATAGAGACAGCTGTCAACATGCTATACAGCCTCTTCAGCAAGATCTGGGAGAAGGAGGAGGTACCGGCTCAGTGGAAAGAAGGAATCGTCATCAAGCTGCCGAAGAAAGGAGACCTCAGGGACTGCAGCAACTACCGAGGGTCATGCTCCTGTCAACGCCAGGCAAGGTTCTCAACAGGGTTCTACTGGAGAGAATGAAAGAGGCCGTCGACCCCAAGCTCCGAGACCAGCAGGCAGGCTTCCGGCAGAACAAATCATGTGCCGACCAGATCGCCAGCCTGCGCATCATCGTAGAGCAGTCGCTGGATGGAACTCCCCCTTTACATCAACTTCATAGATTATGAGAAGGCTTTCGACAGTGTGGACAGAGAGATGCTGTGGAAGCTGCTGAGGCATTACGGAGTCCCCGAGAAGATCATCTCCTCATCCGGTGCACCTACCAGGACATGAACTGCAGGATTGCCCACGCCGGCCACCTGTCCGAAAGGTTCGAGGTGAAGACGGAGTTCGGCAGGGATGCCTGCTGTCGCCGTTCCTCTTCCTCCTGGTCATTGACTGGATCATGAAGACCACTACAACAGGCAGAAACAACGGTATACAGTGGACACTCTGGACGCAGCTCGACGACCTTGACTTCGCTGACGACCTGCCGCTCCTGTCACACAGCCACAGCCAGATGCAGGACAAGACACTCGCTTGGAGACCACATCAGCCGGGACAGGGCTCAAGATTAACAGGAAGAAGACTGAGCTGATGAAATCACACACCACTGCCAACACACCAGTCACAGTCGATGGAGAGCCATCAGGGAGGTGGAGTCTTTCGTCTACCTGGGAAGCGTGGTTGACCAACAGGGAGGCACGGACCGAGACGTCACAGCCAGAATCGGCAAGGCAAGAGCAGCTTTCGTCATGCTCAAGACATCTGGGCATCTGGAGGAATCAGCATAAGAACCAAAACTCCACATCTCAACTCCAATGTGAAATCAGTTCTGCTCTACGGATGCGAGACGTGGCGAACAACACAGACGATGCAACAAAAGATTCAGACATTCTTCAACACCTGGTCTGAGGCGCATCTACAAAATCGATGGCAGGACAAGGTCCGAAACGAAGATCTGTGGGAGCGTGCGGGACAGGAACCAGTGGCCAAACAGATTACTGCGAAGGAAGTGGGGCTGGATCGGACACACCAGGAAGCCAGCATCCAGCACCACACGCCAAGCCCTGACCTGGAACCCGCAGGGAAAGAGAAAGAGAGGCCGGCCTCGCAACAGCTGGAGACGAGACACTGAGGCGGAGTTGAAACAACAAGGGACAAACTGGACTGGAATGACCAGAACAGCCCAGAACAGAGTGCGATGGCGAAGAGTCGTTGATGGCCTATGCTCCACAAGGAGCGACGGGCATAAATGAAATGAAATGAAGGGACTTTTCACCCCTAAAAGGGGATCTCGGAGGGGATCTCCACCGGAAAGTGGTGTTGCGCATGCCGGAAGTAGGCGGCAGGTGCGCGCGGCAGGTGGTGTGGCAGGTGGTGCGCATAGGCGGAAGTAGGTGGAGGGGTCAAGGTCACGGTGTGTGGTGAGTCACGATCGGATCGATAATGTTGATGTCATGTGCTAGAAAAAAATCTTTTTTTTTTCTTTGTTGTTTGGTGGGGTGGTTGTTTGCTGACGTAGTGGGTTAAAATAGATGGGGGGTTTCGT
Organism: Conus ventricosus; assembly: GCA_018398815.1. Taxonomy (NCBI): domain Eukaryota; kingdom Metazoa; phylum Mollusca; class Gastropoda; order Neogastropoda; family Conidae; genus Conus; species Conus ventricosus. The sequence continues at coordinate 106,391 of JAFLJL010004045.1, read as the reverse complement.
GTTGCTGCGCGCGTTGCGGATCAATGTTTGTCGACGCCTTGGTTTTGTTGTTGTTGAATAAATGGGGTGTTTTCTCGTTGCCGCGTGGTTGTCCGCTGACGTAGCGTGTTAAAAAAAAGAGATGGCGGTGATGACAGTGATGATGCTTAGGATGATTGATGATGCTGATGATGACAGGGAATCCGTTTTAAAGTCTGTAGACCAGGAATAAAAAAGAATGTCAATGTGGGACGCTAACAGAAGAAGCTATGGATCCAAGGTGGAAACATCCCTTTACCTGTGTGATTGCTGGTCCAACAGGAAGTGGAAAAACTGTTTGGGTCACTAAGTTTATAAATCACATCAATGAAGTAATGACACTACCTCCCGATGAGATTGTGTGGTGTTACGGAGGGGTGGCAGTCTGGATATCATCTTTTGAAAGGAGTCACTTTTATCGAAGGGCTACCCAAAGTAGAAGAATTGGGATGATCAGAAACGACGTTTGGTGGTGATTGATGACTTGATGAGCGAAACGGATGACAGGGTGACAAAATTATTCACGAAAGGTAGCCATCATCGCAACATGAGTGTCATGTACATCGTGCAGAATCTGTTTGGGAAAAACAAAGAACAACGGACCATCAGCTTGAACAGTCATTATCTGGTGGTATTCAAGAACCCAAGAGACGCCTCACAGATCACCCATTTAGCTAAACAGATGTTCCCGGAAGATTGAAGTACGTTCAGGAAGCTTTTAAAGATGCGACATCCAAACCCACGGTTATTTGTTGTTTGACCTTCGTCAGGAGACACCCGATCATCTCCGTCTGAGAAAAAATATTATACCCCCGACCCATCAAGTCGTGTATGTGCAGAAATGATTTTCGTCTTCCAATATGCAATGTTTACCTGCAACGATATTTTCTTTTTGGTGGAGAAACGGAGAGAAGGATGTGTGGAGATTGTATAACACACTGTGAAGTCTCTGATACAGTGTACGCTGGAGTAACCACTCTCCGTTTCGTGGTGGTAGTCCTTCAGTGAGACTGAGACTTTGTGGATCTTTAAAAGCGAGTGCCCATCTACACACGCGGTTATTTGCGACCGGAACATTGACTCTTCACCATCATGTCAGCACGTATGAGAAGGAATCTTCCCATGTTGCAGTTGTTGTGTGGTGCCAAGCCTGCTGTTATAAGGCAGTCCTGAAAGGGGCCTCGCCAGATTTGATCAACGCCCTGAGTGAATGTTCCCTCAACATTTTAAAAGGCCACGTGAGACTGACTCCTGCCCAAAGAAACAGTTGTGCAGATACAAGCAGAGCTTACGCTCCCTGGCGAAGAAAGGAACATCCAGCAAGAGAAAGAAGCAGATCTTGCAGAAGGGGGGATTTCTCGGTGCCCTCATCAAACCTGTCCTGGGGGTGCTCGGAGGATTACTGGGGGGATTGTAACCACATCATGGAGCTTACGAAGAAAATGATTTTAGTGGACCCTCGTGTGCTAGACTCTGTTCGCGGGCCTCCAGTTCCTGATCCCACATCTGACAGTCTTAGGGACTTTGGATCAGCAGATGCGTGATTATATTAGAGAAGTCAGGACGAAAATACTTTTGGTTAGAATATAAATCATTTCTTTTGAAACCAGTTTTAAAGTGGAGTGTTACCAGTGACATTTTCACTACTTTGGGCCCGGGGTGTTGACCAGTGTGTTTTTTGTGTCATCCCGGGTGCGCTACGTCCGTGCATTTTGCTCCCATCCTCCAATATTTTCTCTTCATTTTTTTTTTTAAAGCTTCTGTTTCTGTTCTTTATCGTTTTCCACGTGATTCATCAGCTGTGTCAGGGGGCCACAAGGTGAGCTGTTTTGTTACCTGTTGCATCTTTGTTAGGATAGTGGTGTGGCACTCATTTACGGCGTCGAGTCGGAGAGATCTCTATCTCTGCTAGCTGGTTCCACTTTCCTTTATCCACTTCGGTGTGGAGTTTGTGAAAAAGTCTTTCGCCCTTCAGCGGGTCGGAAATTTATTCACTAGACACCTGGGATCCCTATCCCTGCCAGCTGGAAGACCACCTTGGGTCGTCCCTGACTGGAGGTCCCTTCGGTTGTGGACCGGCCGGTTACGGCTGCCATCCTTCATTGGACTGGGGAGTAAACCGTTTCTCACCTGCCCCCCCGCCATTTTGGGCGGGATTCTTTTCGCCTGTTTTTTTTAAGCTGAAGCTCCGGTCTTTGGCTGCTGGAAGCCCAGCATTACGGACCTGCTTTTCAGCATCCTGCGCCCAGGCACCAGTCGCTTTTCCAACCTGCGGACGGGAGGTGAACCTCGTCTCCTTTACTGGGACACCTGCTTCACCTGGGGACTGGAAGACAGCCCACCACGAGCATCACCCTCTACAGGATCCACCTCCTTCTACGAACCTCCTCGGTTCATGGCTCGAGAGTTGAGTTCCTTTTTTGTGTGGTGGGGTGTGGGTCTGGCGTGCGTGGGGCGTGGGTTTAAAGCCGGTCATGATTCGTTTTGTTGTTTTTTGTTTTTTTTTTTTTGTTTTGTTTAACTAGATTGATTAGGTCCGTTGGATGCAGCATTGTTTCAAATTACTGTCTTTCTTCTGTTATTTTGTGAATGTCCTTGTAGTGGTTTAGTGGGGTTAGGTTGGGACAGTAGCGGGATCCCGGGATATTGGAGGGTTTTTTTTTGGTCTGTTCAATTTACTTTGTCCCCTAAATCAGTTAGTTCTGAATAGTGCCTTTCTCTTCTATGCCCAATTTTTTTTTTCTTTCTTTTCCTCTTCGGCTATCTTTTCTCTTCTTTGTTATGACCCCTACCCCCTCTGGAGTGCTAGTGTGAAGCGAGTGATTGTAATGTGAATAAAATATTGTCAAAACTTCTTCCTCTTGTGGTCTGGTGGTGTGAGGGATAGAGTAATCGCTCCGTTTCTGCCCTGCACTTTTCCTGTATAAGAACCCGCCCTTTTCAGGTGTACTCACACGTGACAATTATTTGGGGGAGATGCGGGGTACAGGAATGTGTATGTGGTAGTGTAAAAGCGACACTCTGAACTCACTACCCCCCGACCTTGAGAGACCTGTCTGTCTTTCTTCGTGTATTTGACGGGTGGTTGGTTGGGTGGGTTCTAGAGTCGGTAGGGAACCCATTGGAGCGGACCGGTTTTGGGGTGCTGTCGGCAGGGAGAGTTCCGTGCTCTGTAGTCGGACCTTCGGCGCTTCCGTTCCGCGTTCGTCTCCGTGTTTGTCTTGTTTTGTGTAGTACCCCCGGCTATTTGGTTCTGAATTCCCTTCTCCTTTTCTCAATACTTAGTTAGAATAGGTACTTGGGGGGAGAAAGAAAGGGGGGTTTTGAACTCTTGATTAATAGGGCTTGCTTGTGCGAGTCGGCGATGTCAGTGCTTGTACTGATTTTGGATTTTGGTCTGCATTTGCCTGTACCCAAGACGCCGACTGTGTTAGTAAGGTAAGTGTAGGCAGGTTTGCCAAGCATTTGGTGCTTTGTTTACAAGGCAAACTTTGACACTTCGTTCCGATACCGTGTTTGCGCGAAACTCGGTCTTAGTAGTTTATTTACTTCAGTTCACCCAAAACAAGGAAAGACTATTCTTGGTGGTGTGTTATTTTTTTATTACACACTAGATTTTAGGATCTGTGTTTAGTCTAAGGGGATTAGCCCCAAGTTGATAGGCTTTCTTTCTGTCTAGCGCTCATACAAGCAGTTTATTTTCTTATCTAAACTGCTGTGTTAGGGCTTTTCTTAATTGTTCAAAAACTATTTTGTGTGACTGTGGTGATTGGAATAATAAATTTATCAGTCGTGTGTTGAGAATGGGAGTGTAGCGTCTGTGGATACACATTAGTGTCTTTCCCCAAAAAGCCACTTGTTCCTTTTTCTGTGCCCCCTCCCCCCCCCTTTTATCGTTTCCCATTCGTTACAGAGCAGTGTTTTAGCACGTGGTTCCCGTCTGTGGACTAGATCGTGTTGCATAGGAATTTCGGCACGCTTATCGGGCCACGTTTTGATCGAGTCGGTTCTGTCCTGGTGCCCCAGTGACCGTGTTGGTGCACGTGTGGCTTCCGTGTTTACGTCAGTCGCCGGTGAATTTAGGTTAGCAGTTTGGCCTTGCGGTACGGGTCGTTTAAGTTCTATTGTCCGTCCTGCCTTATGCGTGTTTGTTGGATGTCTTGTTGCTTTTCTTTGGATGAGTTGGTTGCTGGTTGGAGTAACACGTCGAGTTGTAAATTCCAGTTGTATGGGTTTGTGATTTCTTTGGCCTTTTTGCTGGGTAAACATCTTTGAAGTCTTTTTTGAGAAATCAACATTTGATCCGGATATAGGTTTGTTACCCAGGTGAAGTAACTTTGTTTGGGTTCTTGGCACGCCGGTGCACAAGGGCAGTCGTTGTTACACATTGATGAGTTTGTGCTTTGTCGATTTATTGATTAATTCCACATCGGGTTGGAATTGATTCATGTTTGGATATGTTTTCTATACAAGGAAAATGTTGAGCTTGGACCACGTTTTTCTGGTCAGCGGTTGTTTTTTCTTTTGAAGATTGTTGTTCTCAACGCTTTGAAGTGTTAAAAACATAACTGGGCATCTCCTTCGTTGGAATTCAGGGGAAATAACTCCAGCTTTTGGCTAGTTATTGAATTTGGATAACTCGGTGTTCATTTGGTGAGAAGAGGTTAGTTTGCTTACTTATTGAGCTTAGCCAGGGTTTAATCGATTCAGTTCGTTTGGGCTAGCTTAGTGTGGCAGTACTCTTGACTGCAATTTGGTTCGTGGAAGCATTCTTTCTCTTCGAGTTTTGAACGGTTTTGTGGATTGACTACACTTAGTCATAAAGTCTACATTGTTGACTTTGTTGTTCAAACTACTCTGTCTTGTGAGACACACTTTAGACTGTAACCTACGGTTGGAGATTTGTTGGTGTTGACTACACTTAGTCAAAAAGTCGCACGTAGGACTTTGTCATTTCTCCTTCCTGTTTTGGGAATATTGGTACAGTTATTGACTACCCTTAGTCATAGAGTTACATTTGTGGAATCGTTACTACTCCGTATTTCCTTCTCGTGGGAATACAGTTGCAATTTAGCGGATTGGAGTTGCTGATACGTTGTGAGCTTACACGGTTTTGGTTCCCATTCTTGGACTTTGACTTTTGTGGTTCTATCTTGTAGGAACTTGGACTTTTTGAGGAGATATTGTTGGTGGACCACTCTTGGTTCGTTGGATAAAAGCACTTCTCGTGGTGTTTTGTTAGGGTTGTCCATGCGTGTTTGACTGACACCAAACCCTTACGTCATTTCTCATCTTTCAGTGAGTGTTGTCATTCTCGGTGAGGGTGGGTTAACCATCGTGCTGGTGTTACCTATATGACTCACTGGTTTAAGATAGTGCGTTTTTCCCTTTGGAAATTGGGGATAGTTCTCTTTCAACCTAGTGACTATTCACAGAATCTTGGATTTATTTCCATTTGGTAATCGTCCTGTACTATTGGCTTGTGGGTCAAATACTTTGTGACCTTCGAAGTGGTCGACTGTGGTACCAGTGCGAAATGGACACACACGTCGGAACCTTCGTGGGATTTCGTTCGTCAGAGTTCTGCGTGGCTGTGCAAATCTTGTGTATCACTTAGTGATTCGGTGACTTCGTTGTCTTGTGAGGTGTACTGTAAGTTATGAAAACACGTAGACGACGTGCGCCGGATCCAACGTTCTCAGACTCGTGGTGCAGGAATCCTACCAGGGATGGGAGGCCCATGACTCGGGCAACGACTGGCCCTACTACCCAGGTCGTGTTTTCTTCTGGTGGGACTCGTTCCTCCAGTCACCGCAATGTCCACAATACAGGAGATGACCCCTCCTGGGTCACTCTCTCCGAGACGACCTCTGCCCACTCCAGTCTCGGGACTTCGCCTCCGCCTTTATCTTCGAGATGACTTCGCTTTCGGCCTTCGCCTATGCCTCATCCTCCTGGACCAGCGCCCATGGATCCTCTTATGTTGATGAGGATTGAGAGGGATGAAAGAGAGGCAAGAGAGAGAAGAGAGCGGGAGGAGAGGAGACTGGAAAAGGAAGAGAGAGAAGCGAGGGAAAAGAAGGGAGGAGAGAGAAGCCAAAGAAGAGAGACGGTGGGAAATGGCAATGGAGGAAAAGAAGATGGAAAAGGAAGAGAGAGAGGCGAAAGAGAAAAGGGAGATGGAGGAGAGGAGGTTGGAAAGAGAAGAGAAGAGATTGGAGAGGGAGGAGAAGGAACGGCGATGGAGAGAGGAGATGGAGGAAAGGAGACTGGAGCGAGAGTCGAGAGAAAAGAGAGAACAGTTGGAAAGGGAGGCCCAGAACAGAAAGAGAGTTGGACTTTGAGGCTCGTTTGGTGGAGGAAAAAGAAAGACTCCGGCCGAACTGGTTCAACAGTTAGATGCACCTGAAGCACAGTCCGTGGATGCTTCCGAGCATGGCTCTGACCATCGGGAAATAGCGGATTTTCATCAGGGCGTGGTTATTCCGGTGGCTCCACCAAGCTACATATGCCAGTGTATCAGTGCCAGCGATAATATAGATACCTACACCGAGCACTTTGAGGCAGTTGCCGCTGCGTACCAGCTAACGACCAGAGTAAAGCCCTTTACCTCATCAGTAGCCTGACAGGGAAAGCTTAAGGAGGCGTTTGTAGACATTCCTCCCGGAGCTTCCTATACCGAATTAAAAGCGGCTCTTCGCCGGAGGACTGCACATGACTTCCGATGTCCTATAGAAAGCAGTTTCGCTCCATGAGGAAACCTTCAGAGGAGACTTTTCACCAGTTCGGGGAACGCCTCCGGCGCACTATGGAATATTGGATTGAAGCTCAGAAATGGAATTGAAGGATTGTTTCCTCTGGAGCAACTCATGAATTCGGTATCTCAGGAACTGCAGTTCAAGTTGGGTGAGGAGAAACAAAGACATTCGCCAGGGCAATCGAGGTTGCTGAAGCCTTCGCAGATGCGCGTCATCACTATCGTATGCCTGCGCCAGGGACAAATAGGAAACCCGCCGATCGGGAGTCACGTGATCCCAAACCGTCGTCGCCCACCAAGAAGTTTTCTCCAGCGATTCCAGGAACATCGGAGCCAAGCCCAAGCTTGCTTCCTTGTGGGGAAAAGGGCATTTAGTTCGGGATTGTCCCAAGAGGAAGGACAAGGCAAAATCCGATATCTCGCACTTTAGGGTGGCATTTGGAGAGAGTGAGGATTACGACCCCAAACATGCCCTACCTTCCCGTCGGTAGTGTGTGGCAGGATAGTGGAGGCTATTAGGGACACCGGAGCTACAGCGGTCTTCATTGACAAGCAGTAGTCCCTTGTGAGGCACCTCGAGGGGAAGAGTGCAAGTGCTAGGAATCGAGTCATCCTTCAGGGCAAAACGATCTACAGTATTGGTAGATGTCTCTACGCATATTTTAAAGGAAAGGTGTGGGCAGTAGCCCTTCAGCGACCTGCGTACTCCTTACTGATTGGCAATTCAGTGTGCTTTGGGGACGGTCAACGTCGGGAAATATCGTCAGAGTTGCCAGCGGAAGTATTGGTGGCAGCCACCACGTGTTCCAAGCACGGAGAGAGAAAGAGGCCCTGAAAACCCCTCCTGAAGCCCCTGACTCAGCATGGGACTTTGACCAAGGATCCCTCAACTGTACGCAGTGTGCGAACAAAGGATCCATCCCTCAACATCCAGAGTTTGGTTGGGAAGCCAGCAAGGACGTTCCGCAGCCGCGCGGTAGAGTTCGTGAGACGCAAGGGACTGGTGCACGGACGTCATACGTCATCTACTGCGTCTGCCACTCCACTTGTCGCACCTGAAGCTCTCCGCAGTACTGTATTGCGCCTAGGGCACGATATGGCAGGACATTTTGGGAACACGTCCGACCATGGAGAGAATCCAGGACTTTCATTGGCCAGGAGTGGCGAAAGAACATCCCAAGGTATGGTCGCAGCTAACAATGTTTGCCACGAACAACTCCGAAGGGCCGGAACACCAGGATGTGGCGTTGTTGACATCAACAGGTTCTGCATCCTTGAGTAGAAAGCCACTGTTAAGGAAGCGAAGGAGCAGACCCAAAAGTGAGTCAAACATGCGCTGAAATGAGATCGAGTGAGAGGAGGTCAAACACCAACCAGGACCGCCGCACAGCCATGGGCCAGTTGTGTGACAGCTCTGTCTCCTACACACGTAATAACAGCACGCTTCCATGCCAAGGTACCACGTATGTATGGAGATAGCAGAGAACGCTGAACATGAGAAATGGAACCCTTCTCTACGTAAGGGCATGACCCATTTTGCTGAAAGTCTCTCGGCTGTTCAGAACCACAGGGGGCTCGGGCGAATCGATGGAAAAGAAAGAGGTGTGTGATTCCAGTGGATACGGACTGTTGTGCAAACAGACCAAGAATAATGGAAAGGAACCTTCATGCCCTTGTCCAGGGAAGCAGTGCATGAAGAGGAAGCTGGAACAGATCAAGCTGAAGACGCCACAGAACCGACAGCAAATTGTGCAGGTTGACTCAGACTTACAGAGGGCCAGTGAAGAGCTTCTCGTAGTCAGCACGCCTTGGAGCAACAGGTTCACAGCTTTCAGGCCGAGATCACGACATGAAGAAGGTGCTGACAGAGTTTGTCAACACTGAGCTGCTCTTCCATGCCAAGGCCCTGGAATTCTACGCACTGTGTCTTCCAGACCCTGAACGTCATCGACCCAGGCGGTGGCCTGGAGGAATTCAAGATGCAGATAAAGCAGCTGATGCAGTGCGTCAGGACACCCATCTCCAGTGCCCCAGTTAGCAATGATGTGCCCAGAGAGGCACTGGATGATGACACTGATGACTATGACGATGATGATGAAGGCTGATTACCTCAGCCGGATGGATGTACTGAATCAAGGTTCAGGAGTGAGGAAAGTTTACATTGTATTAAGGTGTAAGGGTGTACAGAACGAATTGGAGGCTGTGATAGGCTGTGCCTCGGTGCACAAGCCTCTTTGGTTTGGGGGGTGTTGTCACGGACGAAAATACTTTTGGTTAGAATATAAATCATTCTTTTAGAACCCAGTATAAAGTGGTAGTCGGTACCAGTGACATCTTCACTACATTGGCCGGGTGTTGACCTGTGTGTTATTTGTGTCATCCCGGGTGCGCTACGTCCGTGCATTTTGCTCCCATCTCCAATATTTCTCTTCATTTTTAGCCTTCTGTTTCTGTTCTTTTATCGTTTTCCACGTGATTCATCAGCTGTGTCAGGTGCCACAGGTGAGCTGTTTTGTTACCTGTTGCCATCTTTGTTTAGGATAGTGGTGTGGCACTCATTTACGGGACCGTCGAGTCGGAGAGATCTCCATCTATGCTAGCTGGTTCCACTTCCTTTATCCACTTCGGTGTGGAGTTTGTGGAAAAGTCTTTCGCCCTTCAGCGGGTCGGAAAGTATTCCACTAGACACCTGGGATCCCTATCCCTGCCAGCTGGAAGAACCACCTTGGGTCGTCCCTGACCTGGAGTCCCTTCGGTGTGGACCGGCACGGTTACGGCTGCCATCCTTCATTGGACTGGGAGCGAACCGTTTCTCACCTCGCCCACCCGCCATTTTGGGCGGGATTCTTTTCGCCTGTTTTTCTTAAGCTGCAGCTCCGGTCTTTGGCTGCTGGAAGACCAGCATCTACGGACCCTGCATTCAGCATCCTGCGTCCAGGCACCAGTCGCTTTTCCAACCTGCGGACTGGAGGTGAACCTCGTCTCCTTTACTGGGACACCTGCTTCACCTCGGACTGGAAGACCAGCCCACCACGAGCGTCACCCCTCTACAGGATCCCACCTCCTTCTACAAAACCTCCTCGGTTCATGGACTCGAGAGTTGAGTTCCATTTTGTGTGGTGTGGGTGTGGGTCTGGCGTGCGTGTGCGGGGGTTTAAAGCCGGTCACTGATTCGTTTTGTTGTTTTTTTTGTTTTGTTTTGTTTAACTCTAGTTGATTAGGTCCCGTTGGATGCAGCATTGTTTCTAATACTGTCTTTCTTCTGTTATTTGCTGAATGTCTTTGTAGTGGTTTAGTGGGTTAGGTTGGGACAGTAGCGGATCCCGGGATATTGGAGGGTTTTGTGGTCTGTTCAATTTACTTTGTCCCCTAAGTCAGTTAGTTCTGAATAGTGCCTTTCTATGCCCCATTTTTTTTTTCTTTCTTTTCCTCTCTCGGCTATCTTTCTCTTTGTATGACCCCTACCCCATCTGGAGTGCTAGTGTGAGTGAGTGATTGTAATGTAAATAAACTATTGTCAAAACTTCTTCCTCTTGTGGTCTGGGGGTGGAGGGATAGAGTGATCGCTCCGTTTCTGCCACTGCACATTACCTGTATAAGAACCCCCCCTGTCAGGTGTACTCACACGTGACAGAGAACAATGATACAAGCGCTGAAGACAAGGCTTATGTCACCGATCGGCGGTAGTAAATCAGTCGTCCATGTGTTTGGAGTAATGGTGATTCAGAAATAGAGAGCATGTGCGTGTGCATATTGTATATGTGTGTGTGCGAGCGTGCGTGTGTAAGGTTGTGGTTAAGGTGGAAGGTTAGGCTGGGTAGGGCTGGGGAAATAAGACATACAATATTTTTAAATTTCCCAATCTTCACTTGTTGAAGGGATGGAAGCGGGAGGTTGGTTTCGTTCCCGATTGTTACCCTTTTGTTACTTTGGTTCTACACCTGAGAAGGCGGGGCAGGATATCGGCTGTTGTAGGTGTTGTCAAGTCTGTGAGTTGTTGTGGTAAATTGTCGCGTTGTTGCACGAGCAACAAGTAGTCCGTTGGTCGGGCGTGTCAGCTCTGCGGAGGGATACGCTGCTCTGACCAATCGCTGTTTTGTGTTGTGAGTAGAGTTTGCTTGATTCCGACCAAGGCGGAATGCGTTGGGGTAGCTTCACTCGGTCCCTGGTGTTCGTCGGAGTGGACGTGCCTGTAGTTGCGGCGGGAGCGCCGTTAGTCGAGCTGAGTGACTTCGAGTCATAGTTAGGGCCAGGTCCTCTCGGGTCTGGTGTGGCCCTTGGCCTGTCCCGGGTTCTGTGTCGTCTTTGTTGGCAGCCACTTCAGCCAGTTGCAGAACTGGTGTGGTTGAACGTCCGACTGTTTGTCCAGGTTGGCGAGTTGTTAGGTTCATGGAATTGTTCGTCATGTTGTCTTGTATCATGGCGAGTTGTACTGTAGTTGTCTCATGTTATGTTTAGTTGTATTATGTTTGTTGCGTATACTGGTTGTCTGGTATGATGTCGTCTTGGTTCTGTGATTGAAACTTCTGTCAGCCGGTTTGTGTTACCTCTTTTCTGTATATTCTGTAAGTAGTGTACATAGTGGTTCCTGAGTTCGATTGTAAGTGACAGTTTGGCTAGACAATGTGGGTTCGATACAATAACCGTTGATGGACGTGATGTAGATATTGGTTGTGATTAGTTCATGTTAATTTCAGGGGGTCAGTAAGAAGGTAATACGAGGTTGCATTTTGTTGAGGATCATAGTGTGAGTCAGGTGCAGATGTGTCTGCGTGAACCATAAAGGGATTGTACTCAATTTCAGTTGTAAATAGTAGTAGTTCGTTGAAATTGATTAACGATTTCGGAGTAGACCTGCACAGCATTGGAATCGGTTAACTGTGCAGTAGGGCAAGGCTGATTTGTGGTCGAGTGTTTATACTGGAGTACGGTCGTGACCAGACAACTTATATTGTGTCTTTTCACTTTCGTTACGAGTCTTTGGTTCTCGACGCGGGTGTCGTGCGCGTGCGGATTGTATCTGTGACGTACGTAATTGGTACAGGACAGTGAGTCCATATGGTTAGAAGTTTTTGTTTTTTTAAGTAAATGACAGTCGTCACACATGCAGGGATGTACGTGTTTGTGACAGAATAGGGTGAGAAAGATATTTTAGGTTGTAGGGAGACAGTCCCATTATGAATTTTAGTAGTCGGAAAGAAGGGCGAGGTAAAGTTTAAGGCGGGTAGCTCAGCAGTTGATAGGATAAAAATGGAGGATGTGCAGCATGTAATTATTGTATGAAGTATGGTTGTGTTGGCATAACAAGGATTAACCACTGGGTTATCTGACAAGAGATGACATGAGAGTGGGGTGCTGGGTGGAAATTTTGGCGAACAAATCATGTTGTGTTGATATATGATATAATTGACAGTGCAAAGAGGGATGAGAATATGAAGGATTGTGGCTGCGAGCCGATTCTCTGGTATGAATATGCTAGAACTGTGAACCGTTAAAATTGATAAGGTTTTTTTTTGTTCTTTTGTTGTTTTTTTGAGATGTGTATTATACTGATTACTATGTGGAACTTTCCTTGTGAGATTTCCCAGTTCCTAGTTTATTTAGTATTTCCTAAGGGGGCCCATGGGGTCCGTGTTGGAGTGCTTAGATTGGTTTTATTTCTCCCAGAATTGGGTGTGATTCATAATTTCATATGTAATAGCGTAGATTGGCTCAGAGAGAATATTGTTTTACTGCTGTTGTAAGGGTTGGCAGGGAATGGATTTGATGACCCAAAGTAACGGGTTAGGGGTATCCTCGAAATTCAAGGGTCACTCATGTCCGAGTGGGAAGTAGGCAAGGAGATGAAAGGGGTTTAAAATTTACCAAGTAGCCTATGAGCCTTGATGACTCGGTAGTAGCAACATTACAGTAGTGGCCTACAGTTGTGTCAGCAGGTATCCTGATCCGTCCTGAGACTGGGGCCAGACCACTGCAGTCTACTGCCGCGTGTCGGCAGGTGAGCGGCGGCTTTCTGTACCCGCTGTTTTTCCCGGAGAGGGAGACCACCCAGGCCGTCTGCGTTTGTGAGGCAGCTCTCCTCCTCCTACCCGGGGGTCTCTGGAAGTTCTCCGGCACCTTTTACTTTTTCCCCTGGTCAGGCGTCCTGTGAGAGGGCGCTGCACCAGGCCTTCCTCACCCTCAGTGTCCGGCGGGGCCTTTAGAGGAGGAGGCGTCGAGCCCCATATCCGTCGAGAGGGCGTCTGGTGTGTGTGTGCGTGGGGTGTCGCGCTCATCGCAGGGAGGAGTCAGTCTGCGAGGAGCCACGGTCAGCGCCGGGTGCAGAATCTTCCGGGGAGGTGCCAGCCTGCGAGGGGCCACGTACAGCGCCGAGGATGGAGCTCTCCGGGCCGGGATGGGTTGTCCCATGGTTGTGGGAGAAAGGGTGTTAGCGTTAGGCAGTAGGGTTAAGGGTGTTAGCTACTGCCTCCTTTTGGGACGTAGTGGCCAGCACGGTGTAGGTACTTGTCGTTGCCTCCTTTAGGACGCAGCGACCAGTTTGGTAGTGGTCCCGGTCAAAAGAGAAGGGTGGGTCCTGGGGAGAGGTGTGGGTGGTATAGTTAGAGATTAGAGTCCCTTGGGTTGGTCCTTGTTCCTAGTAGTTAGCCACCACGTGTGCGGCTATCTCTGCATCCCTAGGTCGCAGTGATATACCGCAACTGGTGCTTTAGCATAGGTTAAGGTTCTCAGGGTCGTAGCAGGGTAGTGTGGGTCAGTGAAGAAGTGGGATACCGGTGTGTGGTTGTGGATGGACGTGAGTGGTGGCGCCATAGTGTGTGTGAAATAAAGAAGTGCGCATGATTGTAAAGCTGTGTTAGTGTGTTGTGTTGTCTGCTCTAGTGTGTAATAGGCGTAGATAGGGGTGGTAGGGCCGTCGGCTTAGCGACCGTGACAGCTACACTTGGAAATATTTGAAACATTTTGATCAGTTTATGGAAAAACCACTGGGAGTAGTGACTGTTCAAGGCACAACACCCGCTCAACCCAACCCGAATCAGAAAACAGAGACTGTTGATGACGCGTCAACTCCCATGTTGACAAGCGTGGAGAAGGATGTTGTGGAGAGTGTACCAAAAGCGATGAAAAGCAAAGCGAGCGACTTTTAAACGTGTTCAGAATCGCCGAGATCTGAAATGGAACCAGAGAGGGGAAATCATTTGGCGAGGAGAGCTGATTAAAAACTCGAACCTCGTTGATTTGGTCAATGATGTGCTAAGAAAACGTCGCCACTTCCAACCCATTGGGTGGAAATCCTTTGCTGCTGCTCTCAGTGATGCCAACATCCCCTAAGATTTAGTTGGAAAAACCCCGACCCTTGGAAGTTTATGACAACACAAATACCCCCCCTTGCAGGC